>CAUYRT010068651.1:0-60998 GCA_963574885.1 Lepilemur ruficaudatus
GCCCGGCTCGAAGAAGCATCCGGCACCAAGGCAGGAGCGTCTGAGTGTATCCGAGAAAAGGGCCAAGGCCGCTCGGGCGGAGTGAGTGACGGGGAGACAGGAGGACAGCTAGAAAGGCAGTGGGGGCAGATGAGGGAGGGCCCCTGATAAGGGGAAGTCGCTGGAGGCCTTGTGCCAGACCAAGGGCATAATCTGATGCTTTAAATGGGACTTCTGGGGACTGCTGTGTTGAATATAGATTGAAGGGGGCTGAGGCAAGGGTGGAGGCAGGAAAACCAGACAAGAGGCTACTGCAATAATCCAGGTGAGAGACAACTATAGCAAGACCAGAATGTGGTCAAACCTTGACTATGCTAAATGTGAGATGCCTATTAGTCATCCAGTGGGAAATGGGGCAGCAGCTGGACATGTAAGTCTGGGGTCCAGGGAACAGGTATGTACTTCAGACATAAAAGTGGAGTCTTCAGAGTACAGAGAACATTTAACCATAACATTGGCTGAGGTGACGTTGGAAGAGAGCATGGGAGAGGAGAGGACATGGGGCCAGGAAACCTAAAAAGAACAGGAACAGAGGAGACCAAAGGAATCTGAGTAAGAGCGACCAGCGAGGAAGGGGAAAAACCAGGAGAATGAGTTTTCCTGAAGCCAAGGAGAGAAAGTGTTTCTAGATGAAGGGAGTGATAAACTATAGCCAACTATAAACTATAGCTGCAGATGGCCAAATAAGATTTACACCAAGTACTGAGCATGGACTCTGGCAGTGTGAAAGTCACAGGGACATGGACAAAAGCAGATTCTGTGTGGAGGACTGGTGTGAAAGGCTGCTTGGAGCAGGTTCCAGAGACAAAGCGAGGAGAGGAAGTGAAGACAAAATATAGACTCAAGTTTGGGTGCAAAGGGGAACAGAGAAACAGAGGTGAAGAGAGGGTTTTTAAGAAATAATGGAAGATGTTACATGTTTCTACTTCAATAGGAATAACTTGGTGGAGAGGGGAAAGTTGGTCACGTAGCAGAGAGGGACAGTCCCCCAAATGAAGTCCTTGGGTAGGCAAAGGGGAGAGAAATCAGGTGTTCAAGTGCAGAAGCTGTCCTTAGAAAGGAGCACAGTCAGCTCATCCACACTAACAGGAAGGATGGGAGGGAAGGGCGGAAGGCAGACACTAAGGCAGCAACTTAAAAAAAAGTTAGAATTTACTTCCAGTATCTAAAAGACTCAGATTTGCCTAAACAACATTCACACATACCCTGAAAATGAATTAATTCTTTTCAGAAATATAAGCTGCAATGGCACACATTATTTGTTTATTTATTTATTATGTCAAAACTTTAAATAAATGTGGTTTATTATATGTCAGTTATACCCAAATAAAGTTGTTTTAAAAAACAGGAAAAAAAAATATTAACCTCCAAAAAGTAAGCAACATATTAGCTAATTATTATATCTTTGCTTTTTTTAAAAAAGTATTGTCAATGTTTTATTCTGTTGTTTTGTTTTTTATCTTGGTTTGTTTTTTAATTTGCAGAAAGCACATTTTACTTCCTGTATATTTGAAACACTCAGATTTTTCATAGGCTTAACTTAGACACATTTTACCCTTTACAGGAATCATTCTTAGAGGCTTAAATATTTCAAGAGGGGTTAAAACCACAAGGGAAGGATCATAAACCCTTTGAAACACAAAGGCAACAGCCAATCAGCATATACAGTGGCTGCTTTCACTTTAAAAAATTCATAAGAGACCTTTAAGACACAGAATCACTCTGCATGTAGCTCTTCCACATAGAATTGCTTATTTACAGATTAAAAGCCTTGCATTCTGCCAAGACAGATAATAATTACTCTCTTGGGGATTATGCAACTGCTCTCTTGCAATATCTTTTACATAATTAAGTGCCCCGACTCATAGCTCACCAAGGAACAAAGCATAATTGCATATGCCACCCTCAGAAGATTTCTCACCAAACTCAAATTTTCCCCATGTGTAGGGAAAACTGCAGAAGGCTTCCACTAAACCGCTTTGATTATTAATTCAGAAAAGTATTATTACTGAAAGTTAAAGCAGTATGAAATATAGTCATTACTGCATGCATAGAAGAGAAGATTTAAAAGGCGGCTTCCTTTCTTCCCCTTACTTCTGGAACCAATCTTTACCTTGCTTGTCCCTTAAGTAGTTCAAATCTACTAAATTCAACAAATATTTACTGGATTTAAAAGTCACTGGTGTGCTCTCACTTTTCCAGGCAACCCTCAAACTCGGTCACCCCTTTATTTATGTATTTCTTCAGTTAACAGTTTTTGAAGTCCTGTAATGTCACAGACACTGGAAATGCTAAAAATGAGTAAGACAAGGCTCTGCCTCAAGGTTCTCTATTAAATTAATCAGGAGGTTTTCACAGTTCTCCAAAACTTGGCTAATAACACTAGGTTCACACTTTACTCAATGCTCACAGGTGTTCTGTGCACATACAGGAACAGAGTCAAGAGATGGAGGAAGTGGGCCTGCCAGCCTACCTACCCACTCTAAAACTTTTGCTTTGCTTTTACCATATTGATTTTTTCCTTTTTCCAGTTTATTTTTTTTAATTTCAGACCAAAAGAAAAGTTTAAAAGATAATACAATGAACACTCACCTATGCAACAGTTATAGCGCAGTGCCATATATGCTTTTGAGTGCATATCCTTTATAAAATTCATTTTGCTGAGCTATTTGAAAGTTGCAGACATGGCACTTTGCTCCTAAGATTCTGTAACTCAACACGCATGTCCTAGGAATAGGATATTTTCCTATATATCAACAACAAAGTTATTACAGCTAAAAAAATTAACAATTGCATATTATCCAATATCCATTCCACATTCAAATTTCCTCAATTGCCTATTTTTTATACTATTTTCCCCTCAATCTAGAATCCCATCAAGTTTTACCCCATTGCATTTGGTTGTTTTATCTTTGCAGTATCTTTTAATCTAAAAATTCTGCTGCTTTTTTTCATTCGTAATGACATTGACTTTTTGAAGAGTCCAGGTTGTTGTCTTATAAAATGACCCACATTCTGCATTTGTCTGATTATTTCCTCATGGTATCATTAAACCTATTTTCCATCACCTGCATTTCCTGTGAACTAAAATCTAAGTCTAAATTCAAATTAAACAGTTTTGACAAACGTATTTCGCACTGTGAACTTCACATTTCATCACATCAGAAGACACAAAATATTAGGTTGTCCCGTTATTAACTAATGCTAAACTCAATCATTAGTTCAGTTGCTTACTGTCATATCTCTCTATTATAAAGGTACATGTCCCCCTTTATGTTAGAAAGTAACCTGAGTATGAAAATGTGGTACCATGTGGCTATCCTATTTCCCAATAATTTTTCATAATGAGGTTATTAGCAGCCCTTGATCATCCTTGCTCCAATTATTGCATTTGAGACTATAAAACAGTGATTTTTCTAACTCTTCCATTTCTTCCATACTTATTAGCAGTATCCCTTTGTAAAAAAAGAACCTCCTCCGCCCTACCCTCCCCACCCCCTTTTCTCTGTTTGTGTAATAATCAGTTGCCATCATTATTCTTTTTGATGTTCATATTCTCCCAAATTTGGCCACTTGGGGGCCCTTCAAACTGGTTCCTGTGACCTTCTGACATGATTCCATTAGTCTTTCTTTTCTTGTTTTCTTATATCAAGTTGTCCCAAGCCCACTTCATACTTTCCCTGCTCTAGTTCTGGAATCAGTCGTTTCCCGAAGCAGGTCTTATCTTCATTTATACAGTAAATAGTATTTAGAAGCCAAAGTCTGAGCACCAAGCTGCTCTTAGATTACATGAGCCAATTACATTAAAAGAACGCATACGTCTACCTTTCGCTTAAGCAATCTATCACTTGTAATAGAAAGAGCTAATATAAACAAACAGGATTGGCCTAACTCGTTTCTACTGTACCTCTCAGAAGCTTCTATAATTTTCTTTGTGGAATGACTAACAAGCGAGCTCTTATCTTACTGTGTTAGAAAAAAAGAAACTTGAGACACTGAAGAGGACTAATGAATGCCTGGTTTTGTGGCTAGAGATGGGACTGGTGTTTCGACACAACATTACTGCAGAGTAAGTTTTTTCTCCTGGTCTATTCATTTTTTGAGATTAGAAACTGTGTGACTGTCCTTTGTATCATCTGAAGGAGCTTAAAATATACTGCTGTCAGAGATGGTTTATGAGGCACAAGGACAAATCTCATTATTTCATAACCATACCTATTTTTGACAGAAAATTATACAAATTTCCTAAATCTTCTTATTTACATGAGTTAACTTTAGAATCTAAAATTTCAGGAATTAGAAATAAATAACTAAATTTTGTTAATATTAAGCGTATCCATACAAGATAAAGAGTTGCCAATTAAGGATACATGAAAGTTTAAATGGCCATTTGCTCATTTAACAAATATTAATGAGGTACCTACTATGTTTTAGGCATCATGAAATTTCATAAAACATGCCAACTGGGTACTGATTTATTAATGTATTAAACAAATGTTAACTGAATGAAACTGCCAAGAACTGGGTATAAAAAAAGCAAACATGACCCAGACTCTACCCTCAAAGGCTTAATATATTCAGACAGAACATACAAAACAAGTAAGTCCACAGTTGCACAGTAGTGTGGCAACTGCTGTGAAGAAAGCATTCAACGGTTCCTTGAGAGCCCTGCAGTATCAGGGACAGCTTTGTGGAATAACTGATACATGAGGTGAGACCTAAAAGATCAGTGGGAGTCACCCACACAAACAGAAGGAGTGGCTGGTGTTCAGAGAGGAGAAAGCAGATTTCCAGACTTGGGGTGCAAAGGTGCTCCAGGTAAATGGCAAAGTACAGGCATGAGCAAGAGACAAGACAAAGCACGGCCCATGGAGGGCAGTGGAAGTGGTTAAGGTGGACACAACTCTGGACAGGAACAGTGAGAAAAGGGGCTGTAGAAGGGAGGTGGAATTTACGTGGCATGCCAGAGGGATCTGGGCTTTATCCTAGAAGAAATGGCGAGGTTAAAGGGTTTTAAGTAGGAGAGTGGAATACTCAGCTTTGCATTTTATAATTACTAGTATTCTAGTGATTTTTTGAGTGCTTCCTATGTACTAAGCTCTATGCTAAATGCTTATGCCATTTAATCCTCACAACAGTCCAATCAGGAAAGTTAATTTTTTTTTCTTTTATTATACTGAGGCTTGGAGATACACCCAAGTTTACACAACTGCATTTGCCAAAGCAATGGAGTCAGGATTCAAATCCACACATTCTGGCTACAAATCCCATATCTTTAACTACTATGTTATACTAACTCCATTTTTGCAGTGTGTAGAATTAAGTGTTTATCTTCTTATTAGAGGGATGATGTGGGGTAGGTAGGCAAAACAAGGACAATTAGGACACCATCATATTAACTTAACAGGAAATGAGGGGATTTAGATTAGCCTAGTAGGAGGAGGAACAGAAAGAACTCTAGGAAGTAATAGGGAAAGGAAATAACCTAGTCACTGATTGACTATGGGGGAGGCAGAGGTGGGAGATAAAAAACTTCAGAATTATACTCATACCTACCTGCCTTGGGCACCAGATGGACAGCAGAGGCATTCACTGAAAATGCTAACTCAGCAAATGGGGGGCAGGGTGTATGAAGGAGGACACAGAGGGAGTCAGTTAATTCTTGTCCTCACATATGGGAAGTCCCAGTGCCTAGTCTCCCTCTCAGGTATATCCAGTGGTAAGTGACATATTCTAATGACAAAGCCACCTTAGCCTCTCCGCCCCTTCAGAAAGACACAAATAGCTTGCTTCTTCCAAGCTGAGAAATGAAAATGGTAGAAAAGCACTCAATGTATCACAGATGCAGATAACCTTCAAAGAAGAAAGTTTAACACCATCAAAGTCTAAAACATCCTAAAATTATACATCAGACCAAAACTCTCTGGATTAGAAAATGTTTCATAACCAGATAGCTATCCCAACAGACAAAGCATAAGTGGCTTTTCAAAGAGCAGCCTCTTGTTACCACCTCAATGCTAGCAATACCGATGCTACAGGAAAAAAAAAAAAAAAAACATGTAAAAGTCCGACTGCCAAAGCTCACTATAAAACTCTGAACCAGACTCTTCTTTTTCTCTACCCCTCACATAAGTAGAATATATGATTTCTTTTTTCTCTATAAGAGCCATCTTGCCTTTTTCTCAAGAATATGAGTGCAAACAGGATTACTTCCCCTTTTTTATTGGAAAGAATAAACACCTACTTCTCTAAAATTGTTAGCAATAATGGACTAGTTGTGTTAACTGAGGCTACATAAGAGGAAAAACCTCCACCACTTATTGTGCAATGAGTTATTTCAATCCCAACTCAGCAATTACCTCTTGTGGGAGGGTCAGCAATTCCTAACACAGTTTCACAACCAGGCAGACTTGCTGACTTCACTGCAGTGATCCAAGGACCACTGACAACCAAGCTGTCTAGTGAAGAAGACATGCTCCGGGTCTCATTTCTTGGCAAGACACTCATTATCCCGTTTGAAGGAGAGGCCCTGAATTTGAGGGTTTGGCATAATTCAAATTATGAGGGGCCATTAATAAGTTGATTGGCAGTTTTGAAAAGCAAAGAAGAGACCACCATGAAGCCCATTTACAGACATTAAGGTACAGTCCTCCTTCTTAGCTGAGCTTCAGCTTAGACTATATGAAGCCACTCCCTAGTACCCTTGTCATTCTACCTCCTTTATCCCTCTCCAAAGGGTTTCAATCATCCTTTGTAGAAGTGGTACGGTGGAGGAGATGGAAGGGAAATATTAATAAGTCAAGTTTCTTCCTTACCAGGGTTTTCCATTTCTGTCCCTTTCACCACATCTATTTTCCCCTCTACATCTCTCTTTTAAAATGAAGGAAGGAAGGAGGAAGCAGGAAGGAAGGAGGAAGGAAGAAGGAAAAAAGGAAGGAAGCAGGAAGGAAGGAGAAAAAGAAGAATGATTTTTATTTGTATAAGGACCTTATCAGTCCTTTTCCCTTGTGAGTCAGTGGGTCCCAATAGAAGGGGCATCACTGCCATTGTCCTATGAAGCAATCATATCCACAGATGTCTCCTGAGTTACTACAAAAGAAGAACACTGCACTCAGCATCAGTTCAGGACTGCACAATATGTTCAAATTACATTTATCCTGATCCTAATATTACAAATGCATGATGACTCTGTAGGATACTCAGGGGAGAAGACACAAATGGGGAAGGGTCATTCCTTAGCTCTAATCTTGTTCTCAAATCACTAAACCAAAACTCCCCTATTCTCAGTAAACTAAAAGCCAACACAGTCTGTTTTGATTATTATCCAGGCCATAATTCATTTTTAATGAGTAATTTTTTAAAAATCACATAATCAAAAATACAGTAATTTAACAACATTTAAAGTTGCAGAGTTTTTTTTAATTTTATGCAACGATAATGTACTTTTATGAGTTAGATGTAACTTTACTGAAATGATTAAGCTCATAAATATAGGTCTAAGTTATAAAAACACATGCATCTTCTTCACTCTTCAGCATCCGGCTCACACCTGTTATGGTAATAACTGTGCTTGATTGTGATATATGTTTGCTCAACTATTGCCCCATGAAATAGTAAACATTTTTGAGAGTAGAGGATACTTCTATTTCATCTTTGTATCCCCAAAGCTTTTATAGCAGACACATTTTTAAATAAACTAATGAATGAATGTTGACACAGTTTATCTCTAGAGAAAATTAAATACAACCATTTCTTGGGAGGCAGGAAACTCAGTGAAATTTTACATTAACTTGTCATCATATCCTCTTACTTAAATATTAGTGTAGCAATATGTCTTTTTTATTAAGTTATCTCAAACACCTTTTTCAGAAGTTGGTGATAGGTTAATATTTATAAATAAAATGAATAAATATTTTAAATTATTGAGCAGTTACATTCACAAGCATGGTCTCTCTAGTCTGGGTTGCCTGCCTCTGGTGACTGTTCAGTGGTGGGTTGCTAAGTGGTCTTCAGGGGTCCCTGGCCAGCAGTCACCATAACACACACACACACACACACACACACACAAGCCCTCTGCTGCTTTCAATGGTTCTTGTCCTCACAAGAGGAGCACTGTACCCCTCTCCACGGCAGAAACTTACACCCTCAGTTTCAAAGGTTTTCTGCCAACCCCTGCATTAGCCCCTGGACATAGAAAAGGAAAGTAAACAGCATCTTTACTCCTCCTTTTGTGTTTTTTCAGTCTTCATACTGAAAAACTGAACACCTGGGAAATGCAGAGGTCAAAGTTAGCCTGAAACATCTATTTTACTAAGTTTATTAACCTGCCAATGAAAGCAACGCATGCCACTGCCTTTAATGAGAAAGTAGCACTCAGCTATATCATTATCAGGAACACTGCTAACCCAAAGCAAGCAAAAGATGGCCCCATCTACATTCCAAAGCTGGCTTGCAAGGTTCCCTACTAGGGGTACAGAAAATAGGCATTTCTCTCTGCACAGGCCATAATGAGGCAGTAGAATACAGTAGCTAAAAGTCAGGATTTTTATATCAGTGGGAGTAGCAGCACATTAGCAGTAGTAGTTGTTGGTAATAAACATACCAGCAGGATAGAAGTAGTGGTCATTGTCTGTGTAGCAGTGGTGGTGATAGCAGCTACTAATGTAAACGTGGAGAGTGAAAGCCAGAATCCCTCATACCTACATCTAGGTTAGAAATGGACTGCCCTTCCAGGGGAGGGGATCTCCAGGACAGCACACCCGCCAGGAAAGCAGCTCCCTGTGGAGCAGGGAATAAGAATCACTGTGCTTATGTCACCCCAGGAGGGAGCTGGGATAGTTCCTCATTAGAGTACAACATTCAAGATAAAGGAGAAGCCTGGGGTGACACATAAATCTATGTTGCTTTTAAAGATAAGCTTTACAAATCTGTCAGTCCAGAGAATGAGAACATAATTAGTGTATTCAAGTTTGGTCTAAAAGGAAAAAAGCTGTATGCAAAGTAAAACAAGGTGGTCTGACTGCAGGTAATCCCACCTGTGCAAAGCAGCCTCAGAACTCCCATACCACACCTCACTGAAGTACAGCTGAGAATCGCCCCCATCCTTTGCCCCTCAGCTCACTACTGCCTGGACACCACTCCTCCCACCTCCCCACACTGTCCAGCCAGTGCAGGATTCGGGTAGCAGGAGGTACAACACGGAAGCAAAGAACAGAGGGGAAAGTAGAGCCTATGTCTCTTCATTCCTCACTTAATCTGCCCTTGATTGTATCAGGTTAAATTCCCATGTACAGATGAAGCTACTGGGCACAGGGACAAAATACCTGGTCCTAAGTCCCACAGGCAGAAAGTGGTGGGGAGAGATTCTAACCCAGGCTGCTGGTTCCACAGTCCATGCCTTTAACAATTATGATATTCCGCTTCTTATACGTCAGACTGTCCAAAACTAGGGAGCTAGGAGCCACAGGTTCTGCCCCCAACGGGATGACAGCGGAGGAAAGAAACAAATGAACAGGAGGGACATTTCAATCCCAGTGTGACAACACTAGGTTTAGTGGGAGCACAAAGGAAGGATTCATCCAATGAAGAGGGGTAGTTAAAGAGGCATTCCTCCAAGGAAATGGCTAAACTGGGTGTCCAAGGATGAACGGAAGGTCGTGAGAATGGTATGGTGAGAGGCAAAGGGACTCACCACGTGCAAAGGCCTGGCCTTTTGGAGGAAGAGCAGTAGTTCAACTGGAACTCAGAATTAATTTCTCCATAAGGACGAGGTACTGTCTCATCAACAATGACTCTGCCTACAACAAACAACAGTGAGGGTAGACTTACATGTTCTAGATACGGCCCTAAGAACTTTCCATGGAGTGTTTAGTTAATACACATAACAACCCTATGAAGATGACACCATTATTCCACTCTATCCATGATGAAATCGAGACCAATAAATAACCCAAAGTCTTGGCAGCTAACAAGTAGCAAAGTCAAATCCAAGGCTCCTTCCAGCACTCCTCCCCAAGGCTACACAGCCTCTGTGGGGGGCAGAAGGGGGATTCTCCAGCGGCCTTAGGACTGGGCTGCAGGCACCTGCCAGGGAAACAGACCTGTCCACCCCAAGGAGTGCCCAGCAGGACACCATTGCTCAGGAAAACACAGTACAGTCCATTTAAATTGTTGGGACAAACAAAGTTGAGGACTTCATTTATTCTCTTTTACCCTCAAAGTTTTAAGAAATTTAAGATGATGACTGAGCTAAGACAAGTTCTGTATAGTGGTTTCCAAAAGTTTCTCTCTTCATATGAATCATATTCATCCTGGTTTATACAAACTTGCACTTTCTTCCTTCAATTCCACCCATGCTGGAAACTCCTGCTGTGTTTTTCGTTCCCCACCCTTCACTCCCCTCAACACACCTTCCTGGAGGGTTTTTATATTCACCGTGGCACTTTTATATTCACTGTGGCACTGCACAGTGTTTAGTATATTTAAAAACATTTAAAAAACAAAAACCTGTACTCGCCATAAGGAAAACCATTAGAAAAATAAAGGGTTTTTTTTTTTATGTACAACAAAAACATACTCAAAAGCATTACTTAACAAATGTTCTACCAATAATATTTTTTCTATTCAAAGACAAGGAAAGTACAACTTGCATTCCTTAACTATGTTATTAAGTTAAGCTAGAAATAAATGGAATGTGTGTTAACATGTTTTCACTGGTCAAAGAAAACTCTTCTCCAAGGTTTGCCCTCAACCCAGAGGCTCCAGGCCAACCCGAGTCTCAGGCTCCACGGGTCTCCCACGGAGGCCTTGTCCAGGCCCCGGCGTGAGCACAAATCACGGGTGACGGCTGTCTGCTACCCACATGGCAGACATACTTTGGTAAAACTCCAGGAAGTTAGCTTTGATCTGAATGGTTTTACTCATGGACTGAATTTAGTATTTTATTAATATTTTGGCTGTAGTGACCCACCAGAGCATGTTAGTAGAAAACAGCAGTATCCTCCAAGAATATTCTTTTAAATAAGTTTATTTTAAATCATTACATCACAATTATATCAAATATCACAAGAATTATACTTTGCAATAGAAATGTGCACAATACATAAAACCAACAACCATTCATTCTGGCTCTTCATGGATTTTCTGGGAAACTAAATTCCAGTATTTTGTCCTTCTATCACCATGATAAATGCCTGCCAAAATACCCATATTTGAATATCCAAGCTACATCTCTCATATTGCCTTTCATACTTAGACAAATGTTTTAAATCTTTTGCGAAACATATGTCATAATTTTCAGCTCAAAATCCTTGGGTACTGTTCATATAAAACCACAGTGTAGGTATGCCACTTCTGAACGGTACCACCACAGTACCCCAACCCACACCAAAACCACCACCACCCTCTGCACAGACACTTGGCGCTCCCTGGTATTTTATGACCCCCATGTGGTTTCATCTCCTTACCAGGACTATATATCTATTAAGTTTTCTGGTATCCCTTTAATTTTTTCAGTTACTTTTCTGCTTCGTCATTTGCTATGACAATTACATAAGGAAGATACATTGCTTAAATTTGAAATACTTATTAATTTTATAAAATACCAGATTGTCTGGGCTCCAGCCAGTCTGCTACTCTGGTTCTATCTAAAAATTTCTGGAGATTAGTTTGTAAAATATCCTCAAGGTCAGACTTAAGAATTCTGTGTTAATTCCTATATATAAAGTAAAATAAAAGAATTAATGGCTGTTTTATAATCTTACAACATTATTATGCCTACTGGCATAATGAGATACATCCGAGAACATTAGCCATATACTGTGATATTTTCTTTATTGAAAGAGGTAATCCGTAGTGCAACTAAAAATGAAGTGTAACATTTCCCCCAAGTGATTTCAACTTCAGAAAAAAGAGGAATATATAACTTTTCTCTAAAAATAACCAATGGAAAAAAATGCTGTTCAGATCAGCAGAATACTGAGCTCTAGACTAAGCAATCTATCCTCCCCTCTCCCTTCCCCCAGCTACAGAGGAGAACATGGCTTTCTTTCTTAGCACCTTTTAGTTTGCTTCTTCTTCATACTGATTAGCTTTGGAACAAAATTATTTTCATTTATCAGTCATTGTTCTTCCGTGCCGAATTACTTTTTATTTTCTGCCCACATTTCTTACCTCTCTAACTGATATTCTCTCTGTACCCATGCTCCTCTGAATTTAGCATCATCCCCAAATTTTATATAAATTGAAAGATAGAATCATCTACATATTATAGTCTGGGACTTAACATAAGTTAGGTAAGCTTCCTAAGTTCATCTAGCCAGTAGGTGGGTGATTTGAACATAGGCCTGTTTGACCCCTGAGCCTGTTCTTAATGACTGTGTGTGTGTGCGTGTGTGTGTGTAGCACTTGTCCTGTATTAGGCTGTGTTCAGGGCACATAACAATGACCAAAAAATTCAATTCTGTTACTATACAATTTGGTACATTTTATAAGATACATGAATAAGATGATATAACATCTGAGAAGAGAGAATGACCAGTACTTACTGGAGTTGCCAAGCAAGGCTTAACACAGACGTGTCATGAAGGAGGAATATTTCAGGGAGAAGAAAAAGAAAGGAAGAATGACTATGTAATTTACTGTCCACACCAGAACCTTTTTTTAATGAAAGAGACAGTAACAACAATTGCAGTAGGACAACAGAACTTAAATAAGAACCACTCATGGTAAATTAGGACAATGTTAAGAATGGGCTTAGGGGTCACACAGGTGTTCAAACCACCCACACACTAGGAAGATAAACTTAAAAGGTAACTTTCTAAGCTCCAGACAATAAAATGTAGATGATTCTATCTTCCTTATAGGATAGTATTTAGTCTAGTAAAATTATGCATGCCAAGCATAATTTTAGGAAGCAGTAAGCTATCACTCAATATTGCTTATTGCTGTTGAGAATAAAATGATAAATCATGAAATAAAATATAGCCCTAATTTTATAAGATTAATATGTCATAATAACATGCAAGTTAACCCATGTGAGTTGTGGTTTTTCCTTTTATAAAACAGGGAAAATTATATTTTTCTAATAGGATTGTTGTACTTAGATGAGATAATCTACGAGAAATCTGTTTCATTAATTCACTTCATTCAGTAAGCACTGGGTGTCCATTATATGCTAGGTACCACTTTAAGCACAGACTGAGTACAAGGCTAGATGCCAAAGACAAAAAGAGAAGACAGACAAGCCCCTTGCTCCTAAGGAGTTCATAATCAATGCCATCCCTCAAAAGCACTCTTGTAAATGGTTAAATTATTTTCCATAATTGACCAGAAATGGACACTCCTTAACATTTCAAGCAGGAATATTCACAAAAGCCCATATTCCAAATAATGGTATGTTAAATGTGTATTAACTTACAGTAAATTTTTTACACAGGGATCACTTTGAGAAAAAATTTCATTCAGTAGTTCTCGCTGCAGAGAGTGAATTGGAAAACTAAATAAAAATGCAATCTTCGCTACTCAAAGAAAAGTTAGAAGGCGAAGAGGCAGAAATTTAAACTGGCACCAATTTATTAAGTAAAATGTTCTCCTCTTGTGGCAGATTTCTTCCTGACTACACAAAGTTTCAGTTCAAGTTCTCAGACATCTCAATTAAAACAACCTGAAATCTCGTTATAACGGAAGTGATAAAAATTACATTACACGAGAAATCGCATTATGATGAAATTAAGTGTGTAGAAATACAAAATGATTCCTAAATCGTGGCAGGCAGCCCACGGAGAGAGACAGAAAATCTAGCTATATTACTTGCTCTATAATTAAAGACAATAAATGCTTTCTTAATTTTTTTAAATGGCAGATGTCAAACACTATAGTGTTTTACCTGTAAACTATGGGACAGTGACTGAATGTCATCTTAAATTTCAAACTATTTGCTCACTATCTGATGCAACCATCAAATGTACCTTCCCAAACTTTCTTTCCATAGCGGTACCCCTAACTGCAGATGAGAATAAATGCACATCCCTGGTGTTCTGGTTGTTGGAAGTGGCCCAGTCTACCACATACCCAGAATTTCTTTATCATATGTAAATTTTTCTTTCTATTCCATTAGATGGTCAGGTTTATTTTAATATAAAAGGTGCTAGAAGTTATTTAAGATGGATTTGAGCCCCTCTCCCCTCCACTGTCCAAGCCTCCCAGGAAATCTACCACCCAAATGCCCAATGAGAGCAGCTGGGGGAGTGAGGAGAACCCAAGAGGAAGGGACTGAGCTCCTTTTCTAAGTCAGCGTGAGACCAAGAAAAAAAAAAGAGCTATGTGAAGCTGTGGGCCACAGGGCCACAGTGACTTTGAGAACTTAAGCCCAAGGCTTCAGATGCTTTTTAGAGGAGGAATTGGACTCTCATCCACAGGACATGAGCGAGGAACTAAGTTAATTTTACTTCCTCAAAGGTGAAGAAAACCACAGCTAATCTGGATTCCACTTACATGGTACTTATAAAGGTACTACACTTTGCTTGGCATCTGCTGTCATAAAAATAATGCAGGAATTTTAAAAATAATAATTAATAGAACCAACATTTACACAGGTCTTACTATAAAGTGCCAGGCAATATTCTAAGAAATGTTATTCAATTCTTACAACAATCCTTGGGGTAGCTACCCCCACTTTACAGATGAGAAAACAGGGGCAAAGAGAGGATAAATACTTGCCCAACATCAAACGGTCAATGACTGGAAGACCAGGAATTCAAACTGAGGCCAAACTGCCTCAGCTGGACTTCACAGTTACTGCTCTAAAGACCTCATTACACTTTTAGATTACTTAACGACACAGGAAGGAGAAGTTTGTGTGACTGGCCACATCGCTGATTTCTGTATATTTGTAAAGTATTTATAATAAGTAAAAGAGTAATATTTTTATTAAACAGTAACCCCACCCCAATCACATATCCTTACTCAAAAATCAATTACATACGAATTTTGCATACTTTCACACAGCTGTGAGATTTTTATATCTAACAGACATAAACCACACAGCAATATAAAAACTATTGTTATTGTGCATATGAAGCTCATGGGAATTTACTCATGAAACAATTCAGCAGTACCACAAGGGAACTGCTGCTGCAGAGAGGGTGTTTAATGAAGTGACACCAGAAATGTGTCCCAGTGGGGATCGCTTCTCAGCTTGGACTTCACACAGGAAGTCACTCCCTGCCAGAGGAGGGGCCAAGAACTTCCTTCCATGGCTGCAGCAATGTGCAGGACTCTGATTCCACCAGAACAGCACAGACACACAGTGCTCAATTTAGGGAGGCAGAGCACTGCAGAACCACAGAGGCACTTCTGTAAAATACTAGTAGGCAACCTGCATGCGGCAGGACATGCTGGACACAGATCAAGTGTTAAAAAGAAATCAGCTGATAAGGCTCTCCACTCAGAGTCTTTACAAGTCCTTAAAAAACTGGCCTTTGGAAGAAGACAAGCATGTGGAGTACCTAACTCCACTTCACCCCACCCAAGAACTATCCATCTTCTAATATCATCAGGACCGTCACTGTCCTTGTTCATCAAATTACCTGCACAACAGCCATTATTGCCAACTTGGTATCTAAAATGTCATGTACATTGTCTTTAGTGTACTGCTCTTATTGTTCAATGTTAGTGAATTTCTAAAAGAAGTTATATAAAGACTTTACGCTATTTACTTACAAATTCGCTCTCCCACATCTATGTTTGCTAGAAAGTCCTTTAGTTCCTCAAACACAAAACCTCTTACCACAAGAAACCTAATCATGACCCAAGCCTATGCACTAGGATCGGCTGGGGTTGGAGGTGTGTGATTCCATATGGTGCTTGTAATCTTATCTTTAAAAGACTGGCATTTCATTATTAGTCAGGGATACACAATCTCTACTTTAAAAAACTATGTAGCAATGTCACATTCCCTTTAACGCCTTTTGGACCTATAACCCACTGTTTCTGTTATGTACTAGAGGGAGAATCTGAAACATCTGCAACTTCGCCTATCGCAGGCCACATGTGGAATTAAGATCTGACTCTCTTTGGAGTTTGAGTCCAATCATTGATCAGATCCTCAAAAAGGCCCTCTCCAGAAATAGACAGGAAGAGAAATCTATGCTCAGCACTGCTCAGCAATAACAGACATAAGGCTGACGAAAACATAAGGGTGATGAAAATATACAAACAAATATGTAACCTACTGTAAGGCTTAAAGCCATACACAGAGGGCCATAACACAAGGAGCGAGAGCAGCAATGACAACTGCCACGGTGCTAAAGACCCAAAGTAACTGCCACTGTACTGAGAATTCCCAGGGAAGGAGGTTGGTATTGTCTTTGCATCTCTGTTGCCTAGAGAGACACAGCAATAAATATATGTTGAATGAACAACTAAATTAATAAATGCCCTTAGTCTTAATGACACAGTGAGACCCCATCTCTACAAAAAAATAGAAAAATCAGCCTGGTGTGGTGGCGCATAACTGTAGTTTCAGCCCCTCAGGTGCTTGAGGCAGGAGGATCGCTTGAGCCCAGGAGTCCGAGGTTGCAGTGAGCTGTGACGACACCACTGCACTCCAGCCTGGGTGACAGAGTGAGACCCTGTCTCAAAAAAAAAAAAATAATGCTTTTGACTTCTTCACCTCCTACACAGGGGAGAAGATTGTATCTTAAAAGATCAGCTTTTCTCTATGGGAAAAATCATGAGACTTGGAAGAGCAAAGGAGAAAAAAAGGAAAAGAAAGACAAGGAGGGTGGGCATCAATAGCAGCAGGGGAGGGAACAGCAGCAACCTGGGTGGCAAAGGCGCATGGAAAGCTGAGGATGGGGGAGGGGAGAGAGGGAGGAAGTGAGATGGGAGAGGAGCTGTCCACACAGCAGCAGGGATACCACAGTCCGTGTTAAGTCAAGAAGGCTTTTATCCTCTGGGACAGCCAGTGACATCATTAGGTCCCCTGCACCAACCTCATCATGCACATCCATCCTCCTATGTCGTGGTAACACAGTAAGTGTATGTCATGGCAGTTCCTCAGAACTGCTTATCTAAGACCATGTGCTGGTACTTCCTGAATGACTGTCTGGTATTCTGAGAGTACACCCTTCTTACATTTATGTACCAGAATCAGATTTCATCTTATTTCTACTTTCTTCACAAGTAACAAGTAATCTTCTACAAGTAGGAAAAATAAAGCTGTTTTTACCTTGAAAAAATAAATATGTACAAAAAAGTAACATGAGAAAATAATATTTGTCATCAACTCCATGAAGAAACAGTGAGTTTCCACCATGGCCAGTGGTCTTCTGAGTGAAGCATGGTTTTTCTGTCCCATATACCAAATCTGTAGACAAAGATCTCTTTACAAGTGCTCTGTTACCTAATACACATCAATTTATCTATTGACACAAAGATGACTTTTCAAAAATAAAGTTTTCAACCTCTAAGGTCCCCACATGGCAACACGAAACATTCAGAAATTACTGTTACTGTAATATGTTTTAGTACACTTAACCACTAAGACACTTCACAGTATTGGGAGTTTTGTTAGTGTTTAAAATGTATCTCCTATAAAATATATCTACTAAAAATGTATCTCTCATAAAATATATAAATAAAATATTCATGCATAGACTATATATTATATATGAATGTAAGAAACAAAACACCTTTTAAACTATTCTAAACAGTATAGTTCAATTTAAAAACAAAGTCTTTCAAGCAATAGGAATATTCTTCATCCTAAAAAAAAAAAATCAGCAAATCAACATTTCAGCCTAAGAAAGGGACACACCCAGGCCATCTGTCAGCAGACACCCTCTGAGTACCAAGGATGCAGAGCTGAACTAAATGCAATGCTTTCTCTCAAGGACCTTACTATCCATCAGAAAAACAAATGCAAACAAATATGTGTTCAATAAGATAGTTCAGGCCAGGCACAGTGACTCAGGCCTGTACTCCTAACACTTTTGGAGGCTGAGGCCAGAAGATTGCTTGAGGTCAGAAGTTTAAGACTAGCCTAAGCATAATAGTGAGACTCCATCTCCACAAAAATTTAAAAAATTAGCTGGGCCTGTTGACATGCACCTGTAGTCCCAGCTATTTGGGAGGCTGAAGCAAGAAGATCACTTGAGCCCAAGAGTTTGAGGTTTCACAGAGCTATGATTGCACCACTGCACTCCAGCCTTGGCAACAAAACTAAACCTTATCTCAAAAAGAAAAAAAGAAAAAAAACAAGATGGTTCACATATATGATAGAGATGATAAAAGTACACATGGTTCTCCAAGGATACAGAGAATAAAATGGTTGTTCTACCCAGAAAAGTGAGGTCAGAAAAGTTACCTAGAGGACTTTTTTCTCAATGCAACTATTATTCTTAAAAATGAATGATGATAGCATCTGTTTCTTATACTAAGCATCAAGAAACATAGAATAGGGTGTCAAGCACACAGTCATAGAGATACGTTAATACAAAGAGCAGGGTAAAACAACAGATAAGTGGCCATCCAATCACTGCATTCACTGCATATCATTTTTGAGCACTTATTACGTTCTGTGTAAGGTATTAAATGAGACATGGTCCCCGATGCTTAAGGGTCATACAGCCCCCTGGGGGAGAGAGACAGGAATAAATCACTGCAATACAATTTGATAAGTGCTATAAGGAGAAGTGTTGCTAATGGCCATGAAGGCACAGATGATGGCACAGTTAACTGCATGTTCAGAGAAAATTTAAGAAACAAGGAGCCACATGTGAGCTCTGCAGGACAGAAGAGATAGCTCACTCATTGTAACTTTCTAAGGCAGTATGTATGATATATTGGGGCTGAATGAGGTCCTGAATGGTGTTACTTCATCTAATCCTTAGGATCATCCTACAAAATAGGTATTGTTCCCATTCCCATGTAGGTATTATTCTAGGTGAGGTGCATGTGGTTAGAGAGGTGAAGTAACTTCCCCAAAGGCAAACTAATAATAACTAGCGAAGTTAGATTTTGAAAGCAGATCAAAAGTCTTACTTGGCTGCTTTGGCTTTTCAAAGAACAGGTAAGCAATAAGCATAGGGCTTACTTTGATCTGTATCTTGGCTGGGTGGATATTTAGTTTCCTGAAACCTGATCTCTTCAAGTATTTCCTTATGTCTTTCAATTGTTCTGTCTCCATTAAATTCTTCTCTTCTGTATGTTCATATACTACAAGTATACTTATGATTATCAGCAGGCACTTATAACTCACTAAAATTATATCTTTCAAGAAGCTCAATCCTGCACTAGACATGTTGCAAAGTAAAACTCAACACTTGATATTTTCAATAATTTGAAACAGTTATATATGTTTCAATATCCATTTGCTACATGGAATAGAAGCTACAACACTTAGGCAACCCACTGAAAATTAACAGAGTATGTGAGTAAAAACGTGGTACAATGTAGCCACAAAGTAGAGCCATGGAATACTTTGTAGTCATATTTCTATATTCCCCCAACCCTTGCATGCAAATTTGATATTTTCTCTACATTCTTTTGGAAAACGTCCGAGCCAATGGTTGAAAGTCATCAATGCTGCATCTACAAATTGTTCAACTATTAACAAGTAGAAATGAGAGATTTTCTCTTCCACATGCGAAGTGAAATGTTACACCTTATGAAGTCTAGACTTGGAGGAGGCCATACCATATCAGACCCACATTCAATCCACTGCATCTGCTGTCAAGATAAATCTATGAATATAAATGGTGAGAGCATGTTGATAAGAGCAGTCTTGTTACAGAATGATCATTGCCCCTAAACCACAAGTGAAGCATGCTAGAATGAGTGGTGTGATTGATACTATATTTCTCTAAATGGTCCTATAAACGATCTTCTAAAATAGCTATCCTCACCATGATATGAAAAAGATAGGCTCATTTAACAGAAGTCATAGCATCACAGTAGGGATTTTGTGGTCTCTGTGAACTTAACAGACTTATGTCTTACACCCAACCATTTGTGTTGGTGTTGCTGTTGTGTAATTAAACTCCCAAGGAAACAGGGACCATAAGTTTTCTTTACCCAGTCTTGTGTCGTTAATAAATGCATTTCTTGCCATGTACATGTTATGTAAATAAGGTGTTTATGATGCCATCTGCTTTATAGCAGAGACTCAATAATAACTGTGTCACCCACTTACACACAAAATCAAACAATTGGCAATAAGATATGTGAGGTTGTACTTAGTAAAGATCACTAGACTGTGAATACAAATCAGACCACCAAGGAAACATGTGGCTATAAAAGCTGACAAGATAACAAGGGAAAGATAATTTATATGGGCTGGGCACCTGCTATGGCCCAGGTGAATTGTCAGCTCCAATGCCTATGTTATCACAAAGCACTACAAGGCAAATAATTTCAATCTGTCTCCCACAACATACTTGTTTAAGATTATTGATCTATGGTTTCCAAATTATGCACCGTGGTGTCTGGGAACATTAGAGCAAACTCACGGATGCACTGCAAGATACTTTAAATTTAAAAAAAAGAAAAGAGGAAAACATCTGTCTGATGCAGTACAAACTGCTAGCTCAAATGAATGTATAGGTTCAACATTAGATCACACTACATTCATGTCAGTGATGTATCTTCGTGAAGCTCAATATTCAGCAATTGCTGTGACTAACAAGTAAATACAGCACAAGAATCAATATGGAAAAGAAGTGAAGGTGCAGTGGTGTGTGACCTTATTCCAAGATTTGAGAAGTTATGTAGTGCCCAAGAGGCACACACATCCCATTAATAAGTAATTGTGGGTATTCAAGAATAAAATAAAAATAGAAATATTTTTCCTTTCAAGATATCCGTATTACTTTCTTTTCCAACAACTACTATGTTGTTATGACATAAATATTTAAGTTGCCTAGAGCTAACTACCTAAAAATAAAATTGTTGTTTTGGCCCACAGGTGAAATGGAAAAAAAAAAAAATCACAGACGTTAAGTGTACCTTAAACCAAGAATGTTTGAGAACCTCTGCTGAAGATGAATTCTAACTCTCCAAGCTAAAGGACAGGAGGTTGGACCAAGGGTCTCTAGAGGTTTTACCTAGTTCTCTGTGCTAACTTTCCAAAGTGATTAAAAACCCATCTGTGATTGAATGTACAATATCATTTTACAATATCAGTGTTATGGGTAGAAATGTAATTGTTAACCACATATTTCTCCCCGGTCTTACATTGGCTTTACTCATCTTTCATTCTGTGTCATTTGTCTAAATATGATGATTGTTTTTGTAAGCAATTTGTATGACGTTTCACATTCATGAAGAGTAACATATCTATTTTTGGTAACATCCCCTCTCTTTCCTGCCCTTTCATTATTGCCACATACAGTAGATAATCGATGCAGGGTTTTTTTTTTCTCTATAATATGCATTTAATCTATAAGTAGACTATTATGATTTGCTCCTGTCTTCTATACCTTTTATAATAACCTCAGGTCCTACGTGTTTAAACCTTCAAGAAAATATCTATGAAGTTATGCCAAGTACAATGCCACTTATCATGAGATTATAAATCTTGATATATATGTATCAATGTATGATATAATCTATACATTGAGGGAGGAGGTGGGGGGAGAGAGAGAGAAGGCCAGTGGGATCCCAACAAAATTAAAGAATTTAAAAAAAAACTTTACCGACATATTTGTGGAATCTCCTGAAATAAGGCAACTTGCTTATATATATCCATGCCCATGTTTGCCACACCAAATAGACAATGTGATCATTTCCCAGCTACGGGAATTGATGTTATTATACTAAGGGATAAAAACCCAATGGCTAACATAGCCAGATTATTAAACGAGTCTTTGGCCACACTGTAAAGGCAGAACTGAAATGAGATCATCTTCCAGTGTGAAGTAGTTTTCAGCGAGTAGGAAGAGCATGATGTATATCTCCCTCCTTTTCAACACTGTAAGGTGATACACAAAAAGGAAAGAAAAATCAAAGTTAAGGCATGGGAATATGCAGTTATGAAAAAGATGGGAAGCAGGATAATTTAACTTTTTAAAAAATCTGAACAGTTGCTATGTAAGAAAAAGCACTTTAGATCTTTCAGAAGAAAACCAGCATCTCTAAAAAGGATTCAGGCAGCAGGAAATTTCTGTGGCTGTAACAAAGGTTTGACCAGAGTGGACTGAATAATCTTTCAAGTAATGAATATAAAACAAAGACCGTGAAAAATGAATATCATATGTGCCAGTCATGTGCTACTCACTCCCAAAGACTCCCTAATCATCCCACAACGTGACATCCAACGATGGAAGCAGAACATGGAACAGAATATGGGTTTAGGATGGGGGGCTTTGGAGGCAGAAAGACCCACGTTTGACCTCCGGCTCCATCATTCATAAGCTGCAGGACACCAGATAGGATGAAATCCCTCTAAACTCAGATACTAGTAGAAATGATAACAGTACCAATCTCACAGGGCGGCACGCAGCCTAATGAACGTGTGCACCTAAGATACTTCCTACAGAAGTTGAGTGTGCATCTTCATCCCCATCTCATGACTTCAACTGAAAACTAACAAAACTGATTCCTCTCCTTCATATTTGTTCAAAAACTCCATCTGTCTACCAGAAATTCCTATCTTAACATTCTCCAGCCACCTCAAACTAAGCACAGACAAAACTAAACTCACATTTCCTGTCAACACCTCCATTTGGGTACATAAATTCGTGTGCTAACCTATCTTACCCAGTACCTGTTCTAGAACTTTCTGCCAGATATCACTTTCCCCTTCCTTCTACGCCAAAAATCAGTTCCAGTAAGAGCTTGTGGGGTTGTCTCCACTCAGGGCCACTAAGTGGACACTGACCAAATGTCCCCTTCATGCTAATCCTCCTTTTTCAAGAGACTATTTCCATTTGCTATAAAATTGAGTTAGCCTGCTGATTTTGTTAAAGAAGGTTATATCATGGCTAGATACAGAATTATTACTTAAATACATACGTATGATGTGACTAAATGACGCCCAGCAGATGTGGTACCAAACATGACCAATCATACAGGAGAGTGATATCTTCATCTCCTTGGTTCTTCTCCAGTACCAACCCCATCATCTACACTACTCAATGAAACAAAAAAATACCAATGACCTTCCAACTGCCAAATCCGATGGCTGAATTTATTTCTTTTCTTACTTGACCACTGTGTGATTTCTGCACTATGTTCACGGTCTCTTTCTGTGATCTTCAGGACGACACTTTCTCCTGCATTTCTTCCTACCCCTCTGACTCCTGTGTGACAGTTTTGCCTCCTGCGTTTTCTGATCTGTAAATGTCACCCCTTGGGGTTCCATCCTTGACCTTCCTTTTCAGACACAGGGTCTTGGTCATGACTTCAGTGACTCCTAAATAAACCCAAATGTCCCATCTGTAATCTCTAATGATGCTGCCTATTATAATTTCCCTCTAATATATCCCAAATTGAAATCCATATGCATAAAACAGAGCCACAATATACCCTCAACCAAAAAAAAAGAAAAAAAATCTTCTCCCTATAACCTTAATTAATGAAATCACTATTCTTGAAAACTCCTAACTAGAAAGATCAGAGTCACTCTCAAATTCATTCATGTGCTATTTATCATTTGACAAATATCTGAGTACCTACTGTGTACCAAGGTGATGTCCCAGGCACTTAGGATATATCAGTAAACTAAAAACGCATAGAAGAAAAATTTCTCTGCCTCGTGAAACTTTCTTTCTTGGCAAAGGGGTAGGGGAAAATGGAGGAGTGAAGCACACAATAATGAACTCATTAATTAAATGTAATGTAATTAACCCTTATATTTAATGTTTATCAATAAGTGTTATAGCTTGATAATATGGAAGTAGAGGAAATAGTTATTTTAAATAGGGTGGACAAGGTAAGCCTCATCAGGAAGATGACATTTGAGTGAAGGCTTCAGATGAGTGAGGGAGCTAACCACATGGATTCCTGGGGGATGAGCATTCCAGACAGAAGGAACAGCCAATGCAAAGCCCTTAAAGTAGGAATCTGCCTGGTATAATCAAGGGATATCAAGGAGCCAGAGTGGCTGGAGTGGACAGATTACCTACCTGAAAACTGTCACAAAAATTATAAAAGTCTGTGACATCCGTTAAGGAAATGAGGTCCTTGAAACATAGTGCCTCTGTGTACTAAATAACCTGACAGGTCAGCCCTGCCTAGGTTTCTACTCACGCTAAGCCGACCTTCCCTTCCTATACCACTTTCTCAATGAAGTTTTCCTATCTCAAATCGTGGCCACCATCAAATTCTCTAAATTTCTGTTTGCACATGGTTAATGACTAACATACGCTATCATATATTTATGTATTTGTTCTTTCTAGATATGTCTTGCGTTAATCTCCGACTAGACTGGAAATCTCTCTAGAGCAACAATGCTTTCCCGAGTCATAGTAGGCCCTGTAGATAGTAGGCCCATGATAACTGTTCACTGGGGCTGCTACTAAAGGCCTCTGACATTTTTTTTTAAAAATCCAGGATACCTTTTATAAATGAAACTTTACATTGACACCCAGATTGCATCCTCTGAGCCAATATACTCACCACAATGATATGAAAAATACTTTAAAAGGCATATTTACAAAGCACATTGATTTTTCAGTTGGTTCAATTTTATTGATTTTATGAAATAATTTAATCATTTGTTTTTCATTTCAGATAGTTAGGTTTTGCTGCTTGTTTCACTATTGCTTTCTAAGATATGAAATCTTTAATCTTCCTTATAAAACTAAGCTATTTCTTAAGAAAAAAAGGAAAAATAAACTATTCCATTCTAATACAGAAATGTTAAAGATACAGGTAATAATCAAAAAAAGCAATACATAAATTCAAAGTCAAGCAAGGCTACCCATGTAAACACTACATAAAAGCTGGTATTTGTAGAGTTGCTTTAAGCACAAGTGAAGAGTCTATTAAATAAGGACAGAAGACACGGGTACCACCAGAATGTTGAGATTACTAAAGGATTATTCTTATATTGTAAAAGGAAATCTCCTAAATTGGAAGTTGTTCATCATTTTCTGATTATCTGAAGCCATAGCACCAAACATGAAATTCTTACTACTAATGGATTCAGTGATGATTCCCCAGAAAGGCTGGGAAGTAGACATTCCAGCAACGCCTGTTCATAGCCACTCCCAGAAAGGCAGAAAGCGTGTAATTGTGCGCAGAAGCCACAACTAAACCAAAGCTTCTTAATCACAGAATGGCTTCCCCAAGGCCTACTTTCTTGGTGCTGAAAATGGCCAGCAAGGGACCCATGTCAAAGTGAGCTCCACAACTGGGAAGTCTTACATAAAACCACAGATCATGTCTGAATACTAGCACCTGGCTCAGGACCCTTATTGAAAGGGCTTGTTTGTCTGTTTGTTTGTTTGTTTTCTTCCCTCAGAAGAAAAGAACAGGAGGGAATCAAAGAGGGAGCTAGGGAGAGAAGGAGGGAGGAAAGAAGGCAGACAGACAAACAGAAACACCCAAATATGGCATGATGTCTACTGTCTACGGAAACTCCTTAAAAGCACTTCTTGTTACATTCCTGAGGAAAGCCTCAGTCACTACTTAAGTAGGAATTATTGTAATCAGAATTTAAAACTATTTAAATTATAAACAACCTACATAATGTGACTTTAACAAAACATGTAAGACACACATTTAAGGTCTTTTATTTGTTGCAAAATCTGACATCTATCAAAGCCCACACTACAAGTCAAAGGCTCCATTCCTTAAAATAAACCTGAAAAAAAAACCCACACTAGAGGAGGCTATCAACATTGTCCTCTGCCTCTGGGCAGGCCTATCAAGCTATTCAAGACTAACTGATGCTCATTTTATGATTAATGCTATTTAGACCAAATACTACCTGAAATATGAGTTCATTCCTAATTTAACAATTATAACAATCAGCAACATCAGCAATTTACTAATTTGAAGCCTAAATCAATTTTTCTGCAGTTAAATATAATTTCGCTTAGTCTATTGATGCAAGTGACAGAAACATTTTAATTTTTATATAGGTTATGTGGTTTCTTTCCTCACCTAAAATTCTTCCCTACTGTAGCTTAATCCTTTTTTCCTTTCTCAGCACTCAAATCAGCAAATATTAATAACAGGCTGTGTTGGTATCAGCATGCCTTCATAACACATACAACTTCAGGGTGTACCATTTAACCAAAGGAATGATGTAAAAACGTCAACGTAGTTCTGAGAGAGCCAAGGAAATTCACAGAAAATACTGGACATTCAGTCTCTATAATTAATATTTGTGAAACACCTTTGTGAATTCAGACTCCAAATGTAATTCACAAATGGGAAAGGTACCATTCACACCCCAACTAAATAAGAATCCCAGGCTAGATCAACCTCAAAAGCCTTTGCAAAAAAAAAAAAAAACCCTTTGTCAATCCCAATCTCTCCTGGACAGAAAGAGCAAAACTGGACTGGCTTCCTTGGTCTAGCACAATGCAAGACATAGAATACCCCCACCTAATAAATGCAATGAGTGCCAAGATGAATCAGAAATCACATCTACAACTACTTAACATGTGTTGAGAGTTTACCACATGCCTTGTGTAGATTACCTCAGCAGATATTGACAGTAACTTTATAAGAAAGGTAAATGTTATTTTCTCCATTTTATAGGTAAAGGAACTGAAGCTTAGAGAACTAAGCAACTGGTCCAAGATCACCTAGCTTTAAGAATGATGCTGAGATTCAAAACCTTGCAATCTGATTTCACTTGCAGTTTCATTTTTGTAGCTGCTTTAAACAGACTATCAACCTATAAAATTACAGCACATAATTGTTAACCTCACAGCACTCTTCCATTTAATTTTGGTCTTAACCACTACATCACACTCCTTATCTCTGCCCTTGAAATACTCACAGGTCCATGTTACCTATTAGGTACTACAGACAATAAATTGCTCAGGGCCAAGGAGCTATTCAGGGACCTATGAAAAATTGAAGTCCTATGAAAATACTGAAAAAAATGTAAAATGTAATATCTCAAACTTAGAAAATGAAAATTTCCAAATTGAAGTTCATAAATGTTTTCCTTAAACATCATAAATGTCACAGATGTAACAATTGCTCAATTTAGCAACTGTTTACTATACTTGAAATTATAGCAACTTGAAATTATACTTGAAAGAATTATATTTGAAAACAATTTCTAAGTTAGACTCTTCTTAAACAAATCCCCAAGTATGCCCATTAATTGTAGAGAATTACAGCCAATTGTAAATTAAATGTGTTACTTATACCCAAATAAGTTCTAAAGCAAAATTATATATAAAATCCTCTACACTTTAATAACAAAATAATACCTAATGTGAAGCATGGGTGGAGTTCAAGTATGTTATATGATTTGGGATTCAGACTCCAAATGCAAAAGGGTCTAAGTGTTAAAACCACCTGGATTCTCATATCTCCGTAACTTTCAGGCATCCAGTTACCTAAGAAAAGAAATGGAAGTAAGCAAATAAATCTGGGAGGAAGCAAAATACAAGTCAAAAAAGACCATGCACCACGCTGTGTGAGTCAGTAATTACATTTGTTGGAATATTCTCTAAAGAAAAAAAGAGCATGTACAAAGATTTAGCCACAATAATGTGCAGCAAATCATTGATACAATAGCAAAAAGTCAGGAACAATCTACATTGTCTAGCACTAGGTGATTGTTTAATAAATCCACAATGGAATTGTAAAGAGCCATCAAAAAAATGTTGACAAAATAGTAAGTGATTAAGAGCAGCTTACCCAAAACTGTAAGTATATTCCCTTTTTAGCAAAAAAATTTAACATACACACACACACACACACACACACATATATAAAACTGCTGTGGTTTGAATGTGCCCACCAAAGATCATGTGTTAGAAACTTAATCTCCAAAGCAACAGAGTTGAAAAGTGGGACCTTTAAAAGGTGATTAGGTCATAAATACTCTGTCTTCATGAACTGATTCATGTTATCGCAGCATGGGTTCATTATCACGAGTGGGTTATTACAAAAGCAAGTTTAGCCCCCTCTTGCTCTCTCATGAGGGCCCTCTGGCCTTTCCACCTTGTACCATAGGATGATGCATCAAGATGACCCTCACCAGATGCAGCCCCTCAATTCTGGACTTGCCAACCTTCAGAACTGTAAATCTGGAAATTTACTGTCAATCTCTGTTTTTTATAAGTTACCCAGTCTTGGATATTCTGTTATAGCAGCAGAAAATAAACTAAGACAATAACAGAGTTTGGAAAGATGTGCATTACTAGGATCATAGGTGGTGGCTTCCTGTGAGTCCAGCACTTCTTGATTTCCTCAAAGTAGGATCAGTCTTTAACAATCTTCTTTCACTATATAATACTCTATACTAAACCTCTTTCTGCTAAAATACTTCCAGTGGCTTCTCTTTTCCTGCTTTAACTAAACAAGGAAATAATGATCATCTCTAGTAGGTGAAACTGTAAATGACCTTTTCTTCTTGTTTGTATTTTCTGGCTTTTTAATATAAACATATGCTGCATTTGTAATGTGAGAGGAGGTCTGGGGATTTGTAAACAGTGATATTTTAGCTCATCACTTTATTCCCTCTACAGCTCTTTGGTTAAGCACTAAATTATGCATACTTTTCTTACACAATTTTAACAACCTTGGTTACCTATTTTCCATGTTAAAAGGAAAAGGGTACTAACAGAAAATATAACAGGAGTGAAATGTGATGGCTGGTAGAAAAGGAGTCAGAAAAAGCAATTTTTCAAAAAATTTGCACAGCCACCACCACCACCCCCACCCCCACCCCAAACACACACACAAAATATACAGCACTCTGGGAGTATTTAGTGTAGGGAGGAACTTCCCTAGATATCTCAGCAAAATAAACACTTGATAAACACAAGTATAACAACTAATATTCATATAAATTACTTCATTAAATTATGTACCTTATATTTTGTTATAGTAATGACGGAAAATATTCCTATTAATGGCTAAAAGAAAAATACTCAATTCCTGTCTAAATAACTGCTTTTCAGAGTAATTCATGTTCTGCCCTTTATTTTAGTATCTTTCCACCGAGAAACACTTTTTAAATTTTGCATTCAGTCATTATCCTATTCTGTTCATTTCTATTTCCAAGAGTTTTAGCAAAAACAGCCTGCCCAAGGACACTTAACACATAGAAAACTATCCTCCAAATGGTTAAAAAACAAAAAATGAGTACCTGAGTAATGTTTCATAAACTCCTTCAACTACTTCAAAGCCAATTGGTATATAAATAAAAAATTGCTGTAAGACTAATTTACCTCAACAGACGTTATAATAGCAGTTAACTACACTAAAAGACTTTAAATGCAATGAAAAATAAAAGATGGTGAGCAGAGACTGGAAAAAAAATGGGTAACAATTTTTTCCAAACTTAATATTTTCATTATCAAAGATAAGTTAACTAACCTATTGAGCCCATTTTACTCCAATGGATACAAATTAATGGCAAATTCCATATCCAAATATAGCTAAGTATAGAATTCATTAAAAATTTTATTTTAAAATATAAGCAATTTCCTAAAAATTCTTGGTGTAATCTCATTTTTCTTGCTGCTTTAAACAGATTACCAAGACTATATAATTATAAAACACAGTTTTAATCACAAAATTCTCCCAGATAGGTTGTAAAAATTCCTTTAAAAGTCATAGTGTAATGGCTGTACCTGATCCCCTTTGCCATGTACAGACATTCTATGTTATATTCTTTATAGGAAGGAGAGAAAATCTTTACAACCAATGAGGAAAAAAATTAAATAACCCATTATAGTCTTTTCTTTCAAATATGAAGCTTGACCAAGTTCACATTCCAAATCAGTTAAGGATTATTTGAACTAGGGAGCTAAAAAGTGGCAGGCATCAGGCAAGGCCAATTTAGTAATAAAACCCATAATCATTATGATTATTATTGATAACATGGTATTGATCAATTACTGTGTGCAAGCACTAGCTAAACCTATTACAGGAACACTTTATTTAATCCTCACAACTCTATGGTAAAAGTATGATTATCTTCATTTTACAGATGAGGAAAGGAACGTAAAGAGGTTAAGTTGAATGCCCAAGATCACACAGCTATTAAGTGGTATCAGTGCAATTTGTATCCACGCCTACCTAATTCCAAAGCCTTACCAATCCCCAATCTAACTTTGCCATACACTATAAGAAGACAAAAGCAAAAATACACATCTTCCTGAGTCATCCGTTATCAAAACACTTATAGGAACATAAATCCTAAAAGCCCCTCTTCCATATGCTGGAGAAGGCAATCGCAGACTTTTTACCCAAAGAAGAAAGTTTTCAAACCACTCTTTGAAATTTAGTAAGTCAACCTACATAAAATGTTATACACTATTTGTTTTCTCTAAGCTACATGATTAAAAATCCAAACTAGCCCTGCTGCACTGATGACTGACAACAAGGGAAAAGTCAGAAGTGTAATAACTGAAAGTCACAGTAATGACCTTGATTCCAGAAAAAGGTCAAACTCAATTCAGTATATTGTGTTTAATTACAATAAATTTTAAAATATGCAATATTAATAAGGTTGTCACCTTAAGTTTGAAAATTTTAAAATTTCAGCTTTTAGAGGGCAAGCTTAAATCATATAAAATTTACTTAGGCAGAATCTCTATTAACACCATCAGACAAATAAAACATTACTACATTGCTTATTATCCTAAAAATAAAGCAGAGTCTCTTTCTCCTCTCAAATTCTAAAACAAAACAGTAGCAAATAAAAACATACCTTATTATCAGTTAAGGTTAGAAATTTCTTAACAGTTTTCTTTACCTTTTATAAAAGGAATATGAGTTAAGCTTATAAAAGTTGGAAAATATAAAGAAGCATAAGTTAGAAAATAAAAGTCACCTATAATCTTACTAACATGTATATCTATATTATATTCCTTTGTTTTCTTTTTTTATGAGCTAGGTATAAGATATAAGCATAAAACAAGTAATTTGCAGACAAAGAAATAATGAGGTCAACATAAGGGGAAAATTCAAGATAGATAGGAGGTCACCCATGCAGAAATTTCTAATAGAGTAAAAATGCTATGCCTCCCATGAACACTACTGGAGGCAAAAGAAATTCTGGATGTACTATAACAGGGTATTAACCTACTCCGAAAACTATTTAAATCATTTTTAAATCCTCAAAATGGTTAAGAAAGATAAATAAAATGTAAATCAAGTCATTTAAAGGTATGCTGGTTTCTTTATTGTATTTTAAAGAGAAAATGTTCTATTAGAACAATGGGCCACCACACAGACAGCTGCTGCAGAAAAAAGTAACATTATCAGCCAGGTGAGAATTAAATGTTAGCAGATTGGCCAAGTGAGAATAAAATAGGTTCTGTTAGAGTCTATCAAATGGGATATGACATCAAGGGAGTTATAAAGTAAAACTTCATTTCGCCTGAGTTTAAACACTCTCTTACCCACAAATTTAGCGTAGACAATTGGACAGGTCCTTTAGATTACTCTGTTCTTCAATTATCTAGAAATAACCACAATGAACTCACTGAAAACAGTACTAGTTTAGACTAAAATGTTGTCATTGTTGATAAAAAGGCCTCAAGTTCCATGATACAGTAATGAGATGAAGCAGCCAGGCTACAGCTACGCAACTCAGAAGTTTAAAAGAAAGTAAATACCAAGGGTTTTGTGCCTTATTTTCCTATGAAGAATGAAAGTTTAGTGGAACATACAGAAAACTTACCTGAAACTATCATTTTCTAAAAGCAGATATTTTACAAATATGTTTTTTTGACATAGAAATAACTTCAAGGACAGACTAATGTTTTTAAAAAGAGAATCCACCAACTAAAAAAATACTACATAAAACTGTTTTGTTTTGTAATTTTTGGTAGCAAACCTCAGATAATCTCAGATTATCTGCCCGGATCACTGTAGAAAGAAGAACCAAGAAATGCTCCCACCCAAGTTCCAATTTCCCAACCAATCTTTCTGGCTTCACTTCCACTATTTTGTCCCTTCTCTGATCTCTCACTTCACTAATACTAAGCAACATAGAAGTTAGATCTAATTTCCTTTTTATTTTGTTAAAATTTTTTCTTCCCAAAATATTCACTAGCCTCTCCAGAAAAAAGACTAGATAGATACCTACATCTACACCTAAACTGATGCCGTAGGGTCCTCCCAGAGCACCAGGTGCATCACTAGGCAGCTGCCACCTTGGTTGACCCTTAGGAACCAAGTCTCTCTAGCAGACTCTTTTGTGACAAGGAAGTCTCACTACTGGTCTCTGGCTGAACTGAGAAATTTCAGCCACATTTTTTCCACAACCACACTTTCCACAGCACCCCAACTACTTAGTACAGTGGCAATATGTTTAGGGTCAAGTCAGTCAACATGCCCATTTCTTGTTTATTTCCCTTCAGGGCTGAAATGAAGACAGCAATGTCATGTTTATACTACCTCTAAGCTAAGCTATTATAATTTCTTTTCATGCAGGTTTTTTAAAACTATAAATAGAGTATATCTCATCAAGAACACAAACACAAGACTGCATTTTCTTTGTAGAGTCCATACTGTCTACAGCAATCCATATCTATTTTTAATGTTTTAAATTTTTAATCATATTTAAAATGGTTCTGGCATCTGATTGTATAAACAAAAGCAAAGGAAATGTTTAAGATAAACTTCACAAGCTAATGTTCCCCAGAGTAATGTCAGAAGGCCACAGACATAAAATGTTAATGTGGAAGATGAAGTCAGCTTAAGTGTGAACTACCCAGTTTGATGGTCCTCTGGAAAGTCATTGTGCCCAGGGTGTATACACAGCCCAGAGTACAAAATAGAAATTACAACACTAATTACTCATAGCAACAGCAATAAAAAATTTTAAATGCTCTCAATTATGATCAGATAACTGGAGAAATATTTTCCTATCCTGCAGTAAGAACTCAATTCATGAAACAAAAGGAAGGAAATGCATTTGACCTTAAAAGCATTCACAAATTTCCAAGGACAGATTCCAAAGATGATCAGCGTTTTTTATCGATGATGAAATATGTAAGTGCAAAAAAATTATCTTGTTTTCTCAAAATAATGATATTTGAATTCTCTAGTCCAATGCTGTCAACATGGTTCTCCACTAACCTATACATAGGAACCATCAACCTTGGCAGAGTAGAGAGTTAAGGAGGCACTAACAAAAATTCTAACTAAAAATGTAGGCTGGGTGTGGTGGCTCATGCCTGTAATCCTAGCACTCTGGGAGGCAGAGGCGGGAGGGTCACTTGAGGTCAGGAATTTGAGACCAACCTGAGCAAGAGACGCCATCTCTACTAAAAATAGAAAAAATTAGCCAGGCATGGTGGCGTGCACCTGTAGTCCCAGCTACTCGAGAGGCTGAGGCAAGAAGATCACTTGAGCCCAGGAGTTGGAGGTTGCTGTGAAGCTAGGCTGATGCCACAACACTCTAGCCCAGGCAACAGAGCAAGACTCTGTCTCAAAAAAAAAAAAAAGTCACAACTAGTTTTTTTTTAAGACTTCAGATGGTTTTTACGTAGCAACTACAAACATCTAATTGTTTACACACATACACACAGAGAGATAACAGGCAGAGAGAGAGAGAGACCTAAATAGATAATAGGCAGTGAAATCCTAGCAATAGGAGACAAACTCAACTGTGCCAGAAGAGCCAGACAGAAGTGCATACATGGGAAAATTCAAAGGGCAGCTGACATAAGATCCTCAATTTACCTTGCAACACAGACATGCAATAAACATTCCTGGGCCTGCCCACTGGAGCTCACAGCCCGGTTGCTACTGTCTCTCCGATAGCAGGGCACTGAAGTCACAGGAACTGGCACTAGGTTCCAGCTCCAGCCATGTGATTTATAGGCAATTTATTTGAGCCTTAATGCAATCACCCATCAATAAGCACAAAATGATTTCTATGCCATAAAATTACGTTGAGGATTAAGTGAGCCAATGTGCATGAAAGCACTCTGTAACCCGTCATGCACAACACACATGGGCGGTGTCCCTGTTCTTACAGAGAAGACTGTCTCCTCCAGCTGTCTTTCTCCAGTGAGCCATAATGTTTGGAAAGCGCTGAGGTTTTCAGATATAATTAGGAAGTACAAATGCTATAATTAAAGTTACTTCAACCAACATTGGAGTGCTTACTTAGTAGGCATGGTCCTTTACCCAGCCCTGTACTAGACATTGTGGAAGACAGTAAAGAAAAACAAGATTTGGTCCTTTTGCTCCAGAAGTGAACTCTCACTAGGGATACAAAACAACAAAACCAGCACACACAAAATAGCAGCAAGGCATGGGGTCTAACACGTGACTGAGCGCAAACCTCGTAGGTGGGACTTAACTTTGAAATCTAAAAGGAAGGAAGCATTTTCAATTTTAATTGACCAAAAGTTTATGGAAGGCATTCCAGAGATGGAGCTCAAGCAAAGTTATAAAGGTAGGACTGTATCTGCAGGCCTTACGAGGGACTGTCTTGAATAGTGAGTAGCAAAAGGAACAGAAATTGTTCAGACTATCGAGGGCCCAAATACCAAGAAAAGATTTCTCAACTTAATCCAATAGGCCTAAAACATAGACTAGATAGATCCCAAAGTCACACAAAAATGTCACCATGGAAAATTTTGGGAAGGGTAAGAAAAAGTGTCAAAAGAAAAGAGACTAAGGCTGATTGGAAATGGTTTAATGAAATGCAAAACCTCAATCACTAGTAGGCTCATTTGCAAATCTTAATTCCTTGACCCACTTTTTAATACAAACCCAAAAACACTTGAGTCAGAAGAAACAGATTTAATATCTGATAAGCCAGAGTAGGTGCAAGGTGTGACTGTCACCCCCACGTGGTTTACTGGGCTGCAAGCAGCACAGGTTCCAAGTGAACCATTTGGAGATCAGACAGGCAGTTTCCAATCCTATGTCAACCTGAATAAGTCACTTGATCTCTGTTCCCCAGTGTTCACATCAGGGTCTCACGCTTGCTCAGGCTGGTCTCCAACTCCTGAGCTCAAACAATCCTCCCACCTCGGCCTCCCAGAGTGCCAGGTTACAGGTGTGAGCCACCGCACCTGGCCCATTTTTTCAAATACTGATTTGATATCACAGATATTACATTAAAAGGGGAGAGTGTTATTTTCCAAAAAGATGGAAGGACGAAAAAGGCTTCCTGGTAAGTTTAAGTGATATCAAATGTGTCCTGCCTACCACAGGTACGAAGAGAAGCATAGCACTCACCCATAATCAACTTTTTGCCAGAAAAACCTTAATTGCTATAAAGATCTGTGTAGTCACAGATCTTTCTTAAAAAGGAACACGTACCTAAAGCATAATGTACAAATATCTCTGATTTCAAATACATTCCAAGTAATACTTTTGATTTTGAAGCTGTAGTTTCAAAATTCAAGCTATGCGGATGTGACCCTCCAAAGTGAACCAATATTTATTGAGTTCTTCCTCTGTATAAAACATCAGAAAAGGCATTAAAGTACTAAAACCTTTAAACTAATACCCAGCTATCTAATTTACAACCTGTATAGAAAAAAATACTATAGGAGTTCAATTGATAAACGCAAATTACACAAAGGTCACAGGACATGATTCCCTGTCAAATAAATACTAATAAAACCTAAGTTCCAGGAAGGCTGGAATCTTTTTTGATCACCAGTGTATCCAAATGTCTAGAGTTAGAACGAGTACCTAGGATCAGTATCTCACAAGTAAGTGAATAAATGCATAAAATTCATAGATTAAACAGGGAGAGCAACATCACAACAAAGGGTTCAGGAAACACTTCAAGAATTCGGGGCCATAAGTGATGGTTAGGGAAAGCCAGACAGAAAGAAAAGAGGAGAGAAAAGAGAGCAAGGCACCAAGGTGAGGAGACGGCAAGGGTGAAGGCAAGGACCAGTAATTCACTCAAAAGAGACAAAAATAAGGCTAGAAGTGTTGGTGGAGATCAGATCGTCCAAAAATTTAAATGTTAAACTGAGGTGTTCAGACTTGATCGAATTGGCTACAGAAAGTCACTGTGGTTTCTGAAGAGGATACGAGCAAAATCTGCCTATTGGAGGAGTCCTGCATTGACTGGCCAGGGTGACAAGCAGAGATGCAGTAACCCACGCAAGAGACGAGAACCTGTACTCAAGCAGGAGCAGCCTGAGCAGAAACAATAGGCAGCTCAGACACGTCACAGAAGTCCCTCGTGACTCACTGAGTATCACAAGGATAACCAGAAAGTTCACTCAGCATTGACCATGTCCCAGGTACCGCACTAAGCACTTTCATGAATATTTTGACACAATCCTCAAAGCAACTCCAAGGGGTAGGAATTTTACAGATAAGGGAACTAAGATTCAAGGAAGTTAAGTAACAGCCAGAATCCTAGAGGTTCTATCTGACTCAGTTTACAGACCTGAACCACTGTGCTGGTAAATCATAAAGGGGCACAGAAGATGTTAAAAATTACTAGACATTTTCAAATATGAGTGACTAAGAGATCGATGACACCATCAATAAAAACAGAGAAGACAAGAAAGACACTGCGTTCCAGACATTTCATGTTTCAGGGTTACAGAAGAACAGCCAAGGAGAGCTATGTCCAGCAGACAGTCAGGAATGGATAAGCGCAAGATCCAAGATGGAACAGAGGTTGAGTATCCCTTATCCAAAATGCTTGGATGAGAGTGTTTCGGATTTCAGAATTTGTTTTTTTTTGTTGTTGGTGGTGGTGGTGTTTTGGATTTTGGAATATTTTCAGAATACATACTGGTTGGGCATTCCTAATCTAAAAATTCAAAATTCAAAATGATCCAGTGAGCATTTTCTTTGAGCATCATGTCAATACTCAAAAAGTTTTGGATTTTGGAGCATTCCAGATTTTGAATTTTCAGATTAGGAATGCTCGACCTATATGGATTAGTGCTGAGATATACAGACCCAGAAATTGACTGCAAAAAGGTAGTAATGGAATAGAACAACAGTCAATTATTTAATCAACAAATATTTTGTGAGCACCTTTCCTAAATCAAGTACAAGCCTAACTCGTGGAAATAAGACTGAAAGTTTCTGCTCTTGAGTAGCTTTCAGACTGGCATCAGTGAAGGGAATTAATGAGACCTGAACATACAGTGTGAAAAGCACCTTTGGGAAACACCCACATGCAGAGTTGGGAAAGACGGCACAGGAAGAAGAGGACACCAACTGGAAATGAAAATACTACAGAATGAGATGAAAAACCGAAATACCATGATTTCCACAAAGCAGTGGAAACAGAAACCAGAGTGCAGGTGGCAATGATTTTACTAACAGCAGACCTGGGAAAGGGGACTGTGGCTTCTACAATCTGAGCCCACAGAGACAAGTCTTTAGCTCTCTAAGAGCATATAGTGTTTCAAAACTGTAAACCTAGATTGTTACAAACCAAGTCAGGTAGTGTAAATGAAGAGGGGGCGGCTAGGGATAAAAGCAGCAAGATGATGAAGCAAAGAATATTTTGGCACATCCTATTTCAGAAGCAGTGTATCTGAATTAAAGTAATTTTGATTTAAAAAAGAAAAAGAAAAAGAAACCACTACATGAAAAGGAATCATAAAGTAAAAAGTACTATTAAGGCATATTTTTAAATGTATTTCTACAGTTTCATGTGCCAAATGAAAAAATATCATATCAAAAATATACCTCAAATTATCCATATCTATTAATGAACTGGATACAGTTTACCATTCAAGTCTTCTCCAATGCATGCATTAGCTGTCATTTACAAAATTGATAAATCAGCAGTCATTGGTTATAAGTTTATATTTAAGAAAAGTAAAAACAAGTCACTGACTTGAAACATACTCAACAATTATCCTAAAGGTAAAACTTACATCTACCCTTTAGATGATCACATATTAAAGCTTTATTGAACAGTAATGTATTTTTAAAGAGAATATTTAATATAACTACCACGTGAATCAAATTCACTATGGAACTATTATACTACTACTCGTCAATTTAAGCATGTGATTTTATTCCTAGAGGAAAGGAATATAAAAGGTATTGAATCTGGGCTAATTCTTTTATGTGGCTTCACTGAGCCTATTTTAATGAAATTTCCAGGTGGCTGATAAATTCTAATAGTTTACCTTTCAGCCTATTCTTAATAGAACTTGAGAAGTTGCCTAGAATCCTAGATAAATCAGACATTTGAAGTATAAAAAGCCTAAGAATTTGTCTTTTCCAATACCATACCAAGGCCAGTAGTGGTTAAATGGCTTTCCCAAGCTGACAGACCTGAATGTTGGATGATAAATGAATGGATGGGTACATAGAAAGGGAATATATATATTATATACAACTTCCTCTAAGTATTATAAAACATTAACCGTTAAGCTTAATTAGTTATACATGTAAACATATAAGTATTAACATGTTTATACAAAGACCGATAGAATGTTTATTTTCCATAAATGTCAGCACAACTTAATATTTAAACCATCTTATAAAATCACCATAAACTATGTGGTACCTTAAAAACAGAAAATTAAAAGACACAAAATATCCCAGAAATGGAACTCAGAAACACAAAATTTTAATATATAACAAGGGTAACTTTAAAAAAATCAGTGAGAGAAGAAATTGACATAGGTTTTCATCAGTTAAGATGACTTTCTTATGAAATAATTTCTTAAAATCACTTGCATAAAAGGGAGAAAAAAATCAATGATAATCTTTTCTTTAATAATGTCTAGTCTTATCTACATATTACAGAAGCAGTTGAAATGTCTTTACTTTGCATTTCAACCAGACAGGAGACAGTCATGCTTTCTATCCAGAGCATAGTTTCTGAAAACGTCAAGATCTGCAACTCACTGAGAAGGGAATGTAGCACAGTGCTCTGCTAGACTTGATGTACAGCATGTGATAAAATGCGACCAGCAGGTGCAACGTTACCATCTGAGGGATTTATTAAACCAAGGTTCACTTAATAGTTGAAAAGCTAGATAAAATGCATAGCAGTTCACTGTGAACGACAGTGTATAAGCATGGCTATACACTAACAAAATTTGGGAGCAAATAATAGGCATGAAACTCTTCTCAACTAAATGACGAATTTAAAAGAAAAGATCTCAAAACACAAAACAAAACACAACCTGGGAGAACTGTCAGCTAATTAACATTGACTTAATACTGCTTAAGGATAGTAAGCATGTCCAACAACTATTGGCTGGGAGGGAGAGACAGGGCATTTTGCTCATCAGAAAGCTATGAAATGATGATCTTTCATAAATGTACATATCTTAGGATAATCTATTCTAAATCAGGAAAATTCTGATTCTGAATTCTGAAAATTCCAAGTAGTTTGAACTCACCTATTTCTTTGATGAAGAAGCTCCCCACCTACCCCTTATGTTTTACATAATTTTTAAAAAGAAATACTTTTTTGAAAATTAACAGAAAAAATATTAACACTGCCCTCTCCTCCAGTGAGAACAGATCCTCCCTCTACTGAATTTCTCAGCACCTTGTTTGTACCTGTATGGTGATCAGCGTATTTTTTCCTTAGGATTATTTGTGTGTGTGTGTGTGTGTGTGTGTGTATATATTTCTCATCTTCCTTATAGCATTTAAGCTGAGAACAGAAGAGCATTATTTACACCTTCTCCTCCCCACAACATATTACACTGTGTTACCTACATAGTAGATATAAAAATAGCATAAACTTATTAGTCTTTTAATTAAAAATACATTTCTTTCTGTACCACCTGCAATGTATCTCAGCAAAAAAGTTGGTTATTAATCTATTCATGCCTTTGGAACTAATATTCATTTTCAAGGAATTATTGTAGTAGACAGAGGAATACAGGAACAACTTGATGACACCATGAGGAAGCAAAACAGTAAGTCCAGACTATAGGATATTCTACAAGTGACCAGGTTTATTTATCATGTTACTGAAGAAAGGACTGCTATAGACTAAAAGAGACTAAGCATAAAGAAAATTCAAATGCAAGCTATGGGCCTTATTTGGATCCTGATTTGAACAGACAAATGTAAAAAGACATTTATGAGACAATCTAAGAAATCTGAATATGGACTACATGTTAGATTATACAAGAAACTGTTGATTTTGTTAGGTGTGATAATGGCATTCTGAGTTGGAAAGAAAATATTTAAATTTTTAAAGGCACATATCAAAGCCTACAAGGACTAAAATGACATGATAACCTGGGATGTGCTTTAACATTCAGTCAGAATAATCATTACATACTGGATACATGTATAAAAATATCACACTGCTTATCACAGTGCTCCCCATAAATATGTATAATTATGTGTCAATTAAATATATATATATTTATTTAGGCAGAAAAAAGGAGTGTAGTTTAAGCAAACATGGTAACCTTGATAAGTGATGAATCCAGATGATGGGTATGTGAGAGTTCATATGCTCTTTGTGTATGTTTTAAATTTATTATAAATAATTTTAGATTATTCAAATGATACAGACTGTGTTTATATAGATTACCATGAATATTAAAACACAAAATTTAAATGTTTGCATAAAGAATTATAGTCAAATTCTTCCACATTTTACAAATAAGGAAAGTGAAACCCAGAGAACTTAAGTGGTCTGCTCAAAATCACACAATCATCGACAGTCAACTGTCACCACCAATAAGAACAACCAGCACTATTCCCTGGAGGCAGCTTTAATTCCATGCCACAGATTTTGGGATTTGGTAAAGCAGAAAAGACACTAATTCTCAGTAACTGAACTATCTTATCATTTTATTTCAAATTTGTACTTTTGAACATTAAGCACTACCCCCATGTAACTCATCTGAGAAATAATTCTATTACTATATGAAAAATATATAAATCTATTACATGCTTAACAGTACAGCTAATATATGTCTTTCTCATGGCCAGTCAGCACAGCAGAATGAGGGTTCTCATGCCCACAAAGGCTAGCACAGCACACTGTATTGGATATCCCTCATGCCTACACCTGTGCTTTCCTCGGAATCTGTGGCATGTGACAACCGGTTCATTTAATTTATCTGACATTATTTTATGTACTAGTAATAATTTTCACTCATCATACTAGCTAACAAAAGGCATACAAAGCATTAGCCACGCAAGTGCGAAAGTGGGTATTAAGACATATTTTTCAAGTGTTCAAGGCAAATGACACCTTAGAAGGGGTAGCTGAAGAGACTATGATTCAGTGAGCTGGGTAGCAATCATGGAGAAACTGGCAGAAGTCCTCTGCCTAGGAGAGAGAGACAGTAGTTTGCATGGACAGAACCTTAAAAAGACAAGACAGAGACATATTCAGGTGATTTGAAGGGAACAGGACAATGCCTATGAAGTGTGATTTAGGGAACACAGCTCCATAGGGACTACGCGTGAGGATCTTGTAAAAGAACTCTGTAGTAGGCTAAATAACGGCCTCCAAAGATACCCACGTTCTAATCCCTGGAAACTGTGAATATGACCTTACTATGGCAAGAGGGACTTCACAGGCATGACTAAAGATCTTGAGATAGAGGGATTATCCTGGATTATCTGGGTGACTCCTAAATATCATCACAATTGTCTTAATAAAAGGGAGGCAGAGCAAGATTTGACCACAAAATAGGAGATGGCAAATGTGACCATGGAAACAGAAATTAAAGTGACGTGCTTTGAAGATGGAGGAAGGGGCCACAGGGCAAAGAATATAGGTAGCTACTAAAAATTGGAAAAGATAAGGAAATGGATTTTCTCCCTGGAGACTCTAAAGAGAAGCAGTCCTGCCAACATCTTGAGTTTAGCACAGTGAAACTGATTTTAGACTTTTGGCCTCCAGAGCTGTAAGATACTAAATGTGGGGTTTTTTCAGCCACTGGGTTTGTGGGGATTTGTTACAGCAGCAACAGGAAACTAATACATACTCCAATGTTAAGGGATATATTCCCACAATAAATAAAATATGCCTGTGTAAAAGAAATTTACAACAAAATAATGAAAAGTATGTGAATATATGAAAAACTCTTAATATTTGGAGGCTTAAATGAAAATGTAGTGTATAATTTATTCTAGATTGTTTAGCTTGGTGGGGGGGATATTTTGTTTGTCTTGTTTTATTTGTTTACAATACTTAAATTTGCCAGAGCTTTAAAAGGGATTGTTTTGTTGGTGGCAGGTTTTTATTACCAAAGGTAATCTTTCTCCAGAAACTATTTAGTCCTCCTCTACCTTTCTCAACAAAGGCTAGACCCACTGCTCTTTAAAATCTGCTCATTTCAAATTCTGAATATAAATGTCCTCTGAGTCTGTTCACATTAAGTAGCTCACTTCCAAGTTTAACAATTGTGGGGGGGGGGGCAGTTAAGGCTCCTTTACCTATTTCCTGCAATTGCACTTGCAAACTCTGTAAATTTATTTGAAACATAAAACTTTAATCTCATTACTTGAAAATTGGTGGGGAAAAAGCATACTATCTGTATCTAAAGCAACGTTCCTGCAAACGTTGCTAAAAACGAGCGCATAAGTTATATTTTCTTCTTGGCCCTTAGAAAAAGCCTGGTTCACAACAGTGATAAAATCAAAATATGAGAGCATTACCACTGATTTCAGGGCTGCCTTATTTGAATAAAAAATAGTTTTTGACATTATCATGACCATATTCAAAAAGCTGTTTCTTAATTCTAATCCAAGAAATTTGGATTTATTCAAAGAAATTTCAAAAAGGCCTTATATGCTTATCTTGGAATAATAAGAACTCTGTGGTTCATTTCATTTTTAAAATACTGATATCTTTTAGAACCAGTAAGAATAAATTCTCTAAAATTATTCTGTGGAATGGCTAGATGAAAATATTGCAAAACCCAAGACTTTCCTAGATGTCATCTTTAGGAGAAGAAACAGATGTACTCCTACTTAGAATCATAAACTCTTTCACTGCTAAGAAAGAATCCTGAGACACAGATTTGGACCAAAACTCTCAAAACAGAGCAGAATATGTATTTTGCCATTCTTTCTCTCCCTGTGAAAACATACACAGAACTAAGCAGACTCTGTGTATCTTTCATATGTGAAATTATTTTTAAGCCATTTAAGACGAATCATAGTAACAATAAAGAATTCCTAATTATTTTAGGTGAAGATGTGTGCCCAGGAGGAATGGCTCCTACAAAAAGTATAGTTCTAGCCAAAAACTATAATTCTAACCAAAAACAGCAATATTAAAAACTATACCCATCTTACACATCAAAAAAGATTTTCTGAAAAGAAAATCTAAGTCCCAAAAATAAGTTATCATGGGAACTTAACCAATGAAAATTAATTATATATGCAGTATTTAGCATTTTCAAATATCATTTTCAAATATTTTCAAATATCACATTCAGAAAACTTCAGACTGAAAATGTACTCTGGGGTTATTTTGTAAATCACTGGGTTGTTATTAAGAGAAAAGCATACACTAAACAAAATATAGCTGTGCACCAAGGCAAATGAGGAGAAATGCTATAAGAAACTCCTAAAAAAGTAACTATAAGGATATCTGTAGCTTTGAATAGAATACAAGAGAATCCATCACATACTAGCAAAAATAGCCTCTAAATTCCCTCTTATCACTTTCCTCCATAAAATATATTCACCTCCCACAGACTAAGCTAATTGATGAAGCAGGGTTCCAGTTGGCAAACATTTGTATCAGCCAATTTGCCAATGAGACTGTTGGTGGTATTCTACTTTCAACATAAATTCCTAAGGTTTTCTCCATTTTGGGCAATAACAGCTGCAAGATTCCAGTTTCCTCCAGTTCTCCAAAACAAAGCAGTTGCTTCTAATTATTCATTCATTTTAAAGCAATTAAGCCAAATGTGATTTGATTCCATTCAAGTTAAACACCAAGTGCCTCCTAAAAAAAAAAAAAAAAAGCTCTAGAAAAGCAAAGAGTTTGCAGTGTCAGTCAGCAATTATTAATAAAATGCATAGTGATAGGGTTTACAAAGAGGTAAACACACAATTCTTCAGGAAGGAAGAGGAGCAGCAGCATCCACTGCACAGAGACCACAGAGTCTACTCTCTCCTGCAGGGTTACAGACAGTGAAATATTCAGTGGAAAGCAAAGTGTCTGACAGATACACAAATTTGGTCTTCAGTCACTGAAATTAGGAATAAGTTTTCCCACCAGAATAATGAGGACGGACATTTCACTCACTCACTCACTCACTGTAACTATAAAAATGAATAAGAAACCATCTGTGCCCTGAAGAAGTTCAAAGCCAGCTATGGAGAGATAAAGAGACAGGAGGGTGCCGTGGTAAGTGCCAAGACAAGGGGGGTGGGGTACTAAGGGAGCACACAGGGGAGGCACCTGACCCAAAGTGGCCCACCATGGCCATCACCTGTGTTGAAATGAAGACAAATGACAGTTAAGCAGCAAATCCAAAGAGAAAGGTGTTTCTAGTATAAGGAGGGATCAAATACACTGTAAGAAGATGAAAGAAGACCTGGCACATTCAGGCCATGGTCTAACAGAAGGGAAATGAGGCCCTGAACTACACCCATGGCAGAAGCACAGAGACATCGAGAAGGTGAAGTATCTGAACTCCGTGTGTCACTATATTTAAACAAGGTTGACAGTTGAAGGAGAATTTTGTCTTTTTTAAAATATGAAAGATGAGGATACATTCATGCCCCTTTTGGAAACTTTACCATAATTCTATGATTTGGGGGGTGAAATTAAGGACATAATTAAAGTTCCTAGATTTGAAGAACTAATAATTTTTAAAACATATATTACTAGATAATACATACTGAAAATATACCCATAATTTTTTTAATACTTGCAAAATTAATCTAAAAGATGTTTAGAATAATCAACTAATACCTTAATGCAACTTATAACACTTTTGAATAGTAGTGGAAAACCTCTATGACAAATTTGAGGAAACTGCATTTAGCCAATGAAAAAAATCGATATTTAACATACAGACTAGTTGTACATAGGATTAGAATAGGATTATTCATAGATTAGAATCAAGAAAGTAAATCAGACACTGGGTCTGGGTTTTATTAATTTATTTTTTTGTTTCTGAGACACAGTCTCGCTCTGTCGCCCCATGTAGAGTGCAGTGGCATCTTCTTAGCTCACCACGAGCTCAAACTCCTGGGCTCAAGCAATCCTCCTGCCTCAGCCTCCCAAGTAGCTGGGACTACAGGCAAAGCTAATTTTTTTATTTTTAGTAGAGATGGTGTCTTACTCTTGCTCAGACTGGTCTTGAACTCCTGAGCTCGAGCAATCCTCCCAGAGTGCTAGGATTATAGGCGTAAGCCACCTCGTCTGGCCTGGTTTTAGATTATAAACAAGAGATATAAATTCAAACAAATTTTTCCTTCCAAGTTTTTAAATATATGGCAATCTAGAGAAACAACAATGACAGTATATGAAAATCACCATCCCCCTTTGATTAGCCTTAGTTTGCAACTTGTGTTTTTAATTGTTTCATTCATTTACTTAATCAACTGTAAGAAAAAGCAAAGCTGGCCAAGTGAGTCATGAATGAGTCACAGCTCCTTTTCTGAAGTAGCCACAAGCCTGACTGTTGCTTATTACACTTAACCTGAATTTCAAGTTGAAGAACAACACGTAACAGAAAGCCAAGGGCTGCCGATGATGCCAAAGAAATTGTCAGGACCACAAGGACATTCTGAGATTAAGCTTTGCTCCACTGCCTTTCCAGGATGGAATTTATGTACTTATGCCTCATCCCAAACCACAAAAAAGAAACACCTGTGTCACACTCTGCTCCTTCCCCAACCAATCCTGTCACTTCGTATATGTCATTCCTTAAAAGGCAGGTACAACTCAGAGTGCACCCCTTTTACTGCCTTCTTAATGCTGCCAATCAGATGTCCAAAGACTGGGACATGGGAGGACCATAGTGACTACTGAGATCGCCACACTTACAAACAGACAGGCAAAGGATATCTAGCAAGGGTGACAGAGTCTACACACAACACTCCCCCTGCCCATAAAATAGCTCCATCATTCACACTATGATCCTGCTTTAATAAGTAATGCCCATGTGACACACAAAATCACAGTACTTCAAAAGTAAAACAGATTTGAAAAACTGATACCATGAAATATGTGATTATTTACATTAAAATCACAACCACTGTTGAGGTGTTACTTCTTATAGAGTCAGGATGAAACCAGTTTATCACTAATTGGTTCCTTCCATGCTGACTGTGGAATGCTCCAGCCTTTGCACAATGAATGTGGCTAGTGACTGCAGCAGCTGTAACACCAGCACAAAAGGTTTTCTTCAAACCAAACTTCCATTTCTGCCTGCCAGATACCAATATGTCATTTCCTTCCTGCTGGACTCCATGGTTTCTCATAGATAAGGACCATGTAATTCCTAAACTTAACACTATTGGTATCCTCTACCGTTTGAGGTAAGTAGAAAGCATTCAACAAAGTATGACTAATGCAAAATACCTACAACTGTTTCTTGGCCGTTTATTCACCTCCCAACCACCAAGTTGACGTGATGCTAAAGAAAATATGCATAATTATCCTACTTACAGGGATTATAGCCAAAAAGCCTTTAAGAGTCATCATAAGGTTTTCAGAGGCAACATCTTCATAAGATTCTAAAAGACTCAGGGTGAGGCTTATAGTCTCAGTCATTAAGACAATATAATGATTGCATTCATACCTATATAGTACAGGTAAGCCTCAATTTCACAAAAATTTTTAGAATGTAGTTCATTAAGATTTCTAGTCCTTAAAACTTAGAATACATTTTCCCAAATAAACAAGGCTAACATGGTGAAGTTATTAGACCAGCTTCCCTCACCTCATAAAAAGCCGCAAACGGAAAAACAAAATCATTTTAGCTTCACCTCTCTCATCATAAAATGAACTCCATCCCACCAGAGCATGTCTGCAGTCTTCTTGATATGTGCAGGGTGGACTCAAGTCCTAACCCTCACAGGGATACCAGGGAGGGCTTGGGGCTATACCCATTCTGGACCTTTCAAATGCGAACAGGTAGGGGGAGGCATGAGAGGAATGAAAACGGGGAAACAATGATCATAAAAAAGAGTGAGAAATCACTGAACCAGAAAACAGGCTAACCAACTTGAAGAGATGCCTGTACCTTCTATGCGTTAGGAACAGGGCCAAGAGTAAGCCCTACCCTCAGGGAAGGCTGAGGAGGGGATAGGGCTGAGGAGGGGAAGAGCCACCAGACCGGACCTCAGGGCTCTATATTCTCTGGGCAGGGAACCTACCAGGATAACAAGGAGGGTGGAGAAAGGGGGGTACAGCACAAAGTCCCGGAAGACTGAAATACTGGTTCTGTATAGAAGCAGGGAGGTAGACAGGAAAGGGGAAGGAACAGGAGAAACAGAAGAGGAAGCAGCATGGACGAAAGAGCAATGCCTGCTCTTGAAGTGATTTGCAGCCTGGAGACATAACTGAGATATTAAAACAACGCAGATGTGCCCGGCTGAGGACTTGGTTATCCTTTTTCTCCATGTTTCCTGTTTTGGATAAGCAGAGTGGGTTTGTGTGCTATTATTTCACTACACTGAACACATAACATACTCAAATATTTTCATGTTACCAAGTAGCTTTGATTACCCCTAGGGCTCCCAATGCACTGGGCATCGAATAAGTACTTACAGAACAAAAGAACAATGAAAAAAGATGTTTTTTGCCCTGTGTAAAATGAAGTTCCTTTAGTATGCGCTCAGCAAGACTGCATGTGAGCTTGCATACTTTAGCACTGAGTAGGTTAAAATAACATTAGCTGATTACCAGCTTAATCAGCTCTCTCACAAAAGAAAAAAAGCAGGGGAGGAGGGAAGTAGGGATAGTTTAGGCCCCCTTCATTGTTTTCATATGTCATTTATACCCAACATTTCATATCATATATACATTTTAATTAAATAAGCATGCTCATTCTTCCTAGAAGGGCTTTCCTCCCCAGACACCAATCACCTCCATCTGTTACATTTCCAAACTTGACACAAACATGACACAAGTATGTGCTTTCGCCTTGGGGCCTTAAAGGCGCACATGTTAAGAATTTAGGGGATCCAATAAATACTCCTCTCCACCTGAATTTAGAACCAAAGGAGAGATAGATGCTTGAGTCAAAGAAATAGACTAAAAAAATCTCAACTTTTAATTCTTAAAAACTATATTTGGAGAAAGAGCTTAGGTGTACAGCCAAAGGGGCTAACACTCCTCCCACAACTGATGACCCCTCCACACACAGTGGGAAGATGCCTGCTCCATAACTTACCTTAGTGTCAGGGAGCAGACCAGAATGTACCTTTTCTGCAGACAGGCAGATCCTAAAGAGAGTCCCAGAGGAGGCTAAGTCACACTTGCCCAAGTCTTATCTGATTTGTGATCTCCTTGGGAGATCTGGAGTTAGATAAATCACCCCTCTTCCCCTGGAGAAGAATGCATGAGGAAGCGGCAGAAAGCCAGGAATGTTACTCTAACTGAAGCCCCTCCTGATGAAAACATGAAGATTGGGTATAAACAGTCTCCTTAACAGTCAGTCACTCGAATTTTTTCTTCTTACCAATTAAGGCCAGGGGCTACCAGGGCTGTGGCTGTCCCCCAAGGGAAAAAGAGATCAGCTCACTGGAGCAGCCCTTTTCCCATGTCAACACACTTTCCCTTGTCAACCACTGTTCTCTGGGTAGTTTCTCAGGATCCTTGGGGTAGAAGAAGGGGGATTCCAAAATAGACCAAAAAAGTACATCACATAAAATAATACCAAGGCCATGCTGAACCTGAGGTTGAAAGCCACTCCCTATTTTCTTTCTGATTCCAAACTATGCCCAGGCATGTTGTCCAATGTGGGTCACCATGGATTCTACAATGAACTCAAACCACAACACTAAGATAACCACAAAAATAAATTGCAACAAATAGAATGGTCCCATATTGAAATACAAACTTCATTCCAGTCTCAGTTTTTTGGTAAGATTAAAATCCAAAAATTAAATCCCCTTGCAAGTTAAAATCCAAAAACATTAAATTCCAAAGGAATTCCAAAGGGGAAGGAGGGAAGGAAAATACAAGAATGTATTGCTGAGCTACTGGGGATGGGTGCTCAAGACCACCCAACTTTCTGAGGAACTTAATGAAGTGTGCTTCCAAACTGTCTTCCCTGGGACGAAACGGAAATTTTATTCCACTGTTCCCATCCCCCATGGGTCAAAGGCACCCACTCCCCTGGCATTGACTTGCCAACTTCCCAGTTGCACACGCCTGCCAACAAGTTCAGCCTCAGAGTGAGAGAAGCCCAGAGTAGGATGAGCAGGAAGGAAGAGGTAGAGGGTGCAGCCCCAGGCAAGGTACTCTCCTGATGTGCCTATGAAGTTCATGGAAGCTTGCATGGGACCAATCACTGCAGCTGTCGCTGAAATAAGAGGCCAGACAAAGAGCATTTTGAAGGGGTGTGCAGGAGATACTGATATACAGACTTCAACAATATTAAAGGCCAAATTCATCCTCTCAAATTGCTTATTCTATACCCTCAGCTGGAGAAGTTTTTGATGGCTGGCTAGAACTACAGGAGTTTTTGTTGTTGCTGTTACTTGTTTTTTGTTTTTAAACAGCTTCAAGCTGTAATGGAGAAAGTAGCATTCTTTCAGGGCCTCAGACATTGATTCAGCTTTATCTCAAGTCTTTAATAGCCTCCACTTTTAAAAAGCACAAGAGTTATAAGGCAGGAAGATTATCATCTGCCTCACACACACCAAATTCGAAAGGCAAGCCAATCCTCAGGCCTTGGAGCAGCAACCATAACAAATAAGATAGCATTCCCAGAATCTGGCATAACCCAGACCCACGTAATTGCTTCCAAAAACAATGGCAGAAACTCCAGGACATTTGATGGGAGTCTTTGGAGAAGAGCGCGATCCTCCTGGTTTCAGCTTTGCCAGATGCCTGCAATACTGTGCCAATTTTCTAAAGCTTAAAATTCAATTAGAAAGAAAAATGAACAAATGGGATCACATCAAGCTGAAAAGCTTCTGCACAGCAAAGGAAACCAAGAGATAACCTACAGAATGTGGGGAAATATTTGCAAACTATTCAACTGACAAATGATTAATAACCAGAATATATGAGGAACTCAAACTACTCAACAGCAAAAAAAAAAAAAAATCAGATTTTACAAATGGACAAAAGATCTGAATAGACGTTTCCCCAAAGAAGACATACGAATGGCCAACAGGTATGTGAAAAAATGCTCACATCACTAATCACAGAAACTCAAATCAAAACCACAATGAAATATCACCTCACCCCAGTAAAAATAGCTTTTATCAAAAAGACAAGGAATAACAGATGCTAGTGAGGATGTGGAGAAGGAAGAGTCCTCATGCACTATTGGTGGGAATGTAAATTAGTACAGCCACTATGGAGAACAGGACAGAGGCACCTAAAAAACTAAAAACAGAACCACCACATGACTCAAATTCCACTACTGGGCATATATCTAAAAGAAATTATATCAACAAGATACACTGCACTCCCATGTTTGCTGCAGCACTATTCACAATAGCCAAGAATACGGAATCAAAATAAGTGACTATCAACAGATAAATAGATAATATGGAACACATACACAATGGAATATTATTCAGCCATAAAAATGAATCAAATCTTGTCATTTGCAACAACTTGGATGAGCCTGGAGGACATTGTGTTAAGTGAAATAAGCCAAGCACAGAAAGACAAATCTCACATGTTCTCACTCATGTGAGACCTTAAAAGTTGATCTCATGGAGACATAGAAGGATGGTTACCAGAGGATGGGAAGGGTATTGCGGAAGGGGTATAAGGAAGTGTTGGTTAATGGGTACAAGAATACAGTCAGAAGGAATTAGATCTAGTGTTTGGTAGCACAATATGGTGACTATAGTTAGCAACAATTTATTGCACATTTCAAAATAACCAGAAGAGTGGAATTGGAATGTTACTAAAGAAATGATAAATGTTTGAGGTAATGGATATCCCAGTTACCCTGATTTGATCATTATACATTGTGTACACATATCAAAACATCATATGTACAACTATTGTGTATCCACAAAAATTTTGAAAGCTCAATGAAGAGACAAGGATCCATCAATGGATGAATGGATAAACCAAAAGAGGGATATACACACAATGGATTATTTAGCCTTAAAAACAAAAGAAATTCTGACACATTCTACAACATGGATGAACCTTGAGGATATTATGCTAAATGAAATAAGCCAGTCACAAAAAAACAAATCCTGTATGATTCCTTTTGTATGAAGTACCTAGGGTAGTGAAATTCAGAGACAGGAAGTAGAACTGTGGTTGCCAGGGGCTTCGGAAAGAAGGAGGAATTGGTAGTTACCATTTAATGTGCACAGAGTTTCAGTTCAGGAAGATGCAAAAGTTCTTGTGACAGAAAATGGTGATGCAGCATAACAATGTCAAGGGGTACTTAATGACACAGAACTATATACTAAAAAATAGTCAAAATGGTAAATTGTTTGTTATGTACATCTTAGTACAATTACAAAAAAAAAACCAAAAACCTTCAATGAGGAAAAATCTTCAAGCAGGAAATTAACTTTGGCCCTAAGCATTGGATACTGCAGGAAAAAAATCTAACTTTGCACAGTGTTTTCTCTCTCAAAGAGTGGCATTTGAGGCATCACTGATTGCTTTCAAAGTTCAGCAATTTGCGATGATGGCAGCCCTAGTTCCCTGAGATCCTAGTTGTGGAAACTTTCTTCCCCAGCCTGAACTTCCAAAATTTCGTAGCTTCCAGTTCTTCTTCGAGCCATGTGTCTGGTACTCAAGGGCTGAATTAAATGTGGCCTCTGCCACTGAGCAAATTCATCATCTCCACTTTTCTTTTTTTAAGAGACAGGGTCTTGCTCTGTTACCTAGGCTGGAGTGCAATGGTGTCGTCACAGCTCACTGCAGCCTCAAACTCCTGAGCTCAAGCAATCCTCCTGTCTCAGCCTCCTAAGTAGCTAGGATTTCAGCAGTGTACTAGCATGACTGGCTAAATTTTTTGTTTTTGTAGAGACAGAGGGGTCTTCCTATATTGTCCAGGCTGGTCTGGAACTCCTGGCATTGAGTAATCCTCCTGCCTCGGATCCCGAAGTGCTGGGATTACAGGTATGAGCCGTACCCAGCCCACAATCTTTTATAAGCAGAAATTTTTAGTCTTCGGCCACAGCAACTGTTGCAACTGCCTTTTCCTGTGTAATTGCTCTGGGCTGTAAAAACTGATTCCTAAGAAAGATCATCTTAGTCCTCTCATTTCTTCCAACTGAACTTCAGCAGATTCTAGAACTGCTTTCACTGTTTATGAAGCCCACACCCTGGGGGCCTGTGAGGGGCTACACCTTTCTATAGACACCTCAAGACAAAGTTCCTGCACGTGTCAATTACCAGGTCCTCAGTACTTTTTCTTTAACCAGAAGTAGGGCATATTCCTTATATTTAATCTTTCTCCACTGATCCCCCCCTTTTTTTTTGAGAAAGACTCAGAGGCTCCTCCCCACTTCCTTTTCTTCTGCTTTAGAGCTACCACTGTTGAGTAGAAATAAATGGCTTACGTCCATTTTAACATCCTGCACCAGAAATTTTCTTTTCTAATATATTCCTCAATATTTTATCATATAAAATCTCCCATACAAGAATTTAAAAGCTCTGAATGTGAAAACCCCCCGCCCCCACCAAAAAACAATACATTACTTAAACAAGTCTTGCCAACCTTCACTTCCTGAGCTAATAATCCCAGCCAGGAGGGTGACTCCCCTCCCCTCAGCCAGGCCTGAGCAGCCTCCCCTAGAACACCCCTCTTCTTTCCCTGGCTCCCCTTAGAGTCCTAACCCCATTAAGAACTTGGGAATGTTTCTTCAAGGTGAAGGTGATACCTGCTTGGCCAATCACACTAACTTCCGTCACCTTGAAGCTCACTTAGTAAACCCTTCAGTATTTTATGCTGGTATCTCCGGACTTTCCCTCCCAAATGCAAATGTTCTGTAACCACTGGGTATTGCTATCCCAGGGCCACCTCCACTAGCCCAGTGGGAAGATGAATGCTTTATACAAATTAGAAGGAAGTGCCCCCTCAAAGCAGATGTAACTGGGAAGAGAGTGCCAGGTGCATTTCAACCTCTACTAGCAAGAATCTTTATGCAGTGCAAAAAATGTAAAAGCCCATCCACCCCTGAGCTATGCAAATCAAGTTTCCAGCTGTTCTTACTTTAAACACTCCCTAAACCTTTAAAAGGGCACCTTGCAATATTCTCCGGACCCTCGTGAAAACATTTTAGATCTTGTCCCACTCTCCTTTTATTATATTAATATTTCTTCAGGCCCATCACCCTTTCTAATTAGCAATCCTTAAAGTGAATCTCCCTTCCTTTGTATCTGTCTATCCTGGCTTATGATCTCATTTTCCCCTTTATAACTTCTCATGAAGTGTGAACTTTTCTCCTAGTTTAGTCTTTGCAGTCCACCACAGCTCCTTTTCTGGTAAGACCAAACATATTTTTCAAACCACTCTAGTCCCTCTTTGATTTCCTAAGAAAACCTGATCTCTATAATCCGACTGCTCCACGCACAGGCCTTTTTAATCATCTTCTTAACGTTAGGGTTTGCAATAATTTTACTGACTCATTTGTCTATTTCAACCCAAGAGCATGCTGTGTATTTCTTAAATAAGAACCACCCCCATTCCTTTTTATTTGCTTAATAAAACCTACAGTTGTTCTGTAGGTGAAGCTACAGTTCCAAGTTCTAACAGCCAGAACTTATATAGTTACAAAACAAATCCAAAGCAAACATAACTCATGTTTCATTGTACAGGAACTTCTGCTAGAGTATTAGAATAATGCTTCTGTCCCCCTAGGCAGTATACAGTTCAGCTTCTTACACCTCTCATCTTTGAAACCTGCCCATCTACAAAGATGATTTTTTTTATTATAGTTCTGATTTAATTCCTTTTTCCTCAGCATACCAGAACTCTCACAGAGTCCTGGTGGCCACCTACCTCTAGCCATCTTTTTTCCCCCTTTTATGTTAATTTACATGTAATAACTATACATATTTACGGCATATAGTGTGATATCAATACACGTATAGTGAGGATGCTTTTGGTCTGTTTTGGCTGGTCAGTTGAGGTTGGTTGTATAGTAGGGGGTCTATAAAGATGTTGTAGATGAACCACAAAGTTACATAAGATTAGTCCCTCCAGGACCTTCCTTTAGCCTGAAATGAAATTAACTGAATATGGTGAAGCCAATTTATCACTTCCTACCTTGGCCTGATTCTCACAATTTAAAGAAAGAACTTCACACAACAGCACTCTTAAAACTTTGTGGCTTTTGTAGTTTGAAGTCCTGGCCCGCAGCCTTGACTGAAACACAGTAAAGGCAGCAAAAGCTACCTCCAAATGACAAAAGGTTCAACCTCTTCCTCAGCCTCACCTGCAACACCTGTCCAAGCTGTACCCACAAAACTCAAAGTATGGCGTTTCCACCCACTCGCTAGGGTCAGTGCATCCTGCACTAGCTAAGGCCTGAACGCCCATCACAAACAGCTGTGCCTGGCTAAGACAGCCACCTGCCTACCTATGGGCTAGGCTTCATAAGCTTCACAGTGTCCCAAGGTCAAAACAAATACTCCACTTTCCTAAGTGAAAAACTGAATGAACAATAGATACAGAATCAGATCCAAATGTGGGTGTTTTTACTGATAAAACTGAATATAAATTAGAAAATGAGGCTTAAGGATGCAGACTCCCTTGACATCCTCTACCCCCCCACCTCCCAACCCCCCAGCCCCTCATCCCCTAGGCCTCCCCCTTGAAGATAGGACCTACTCTGCTTAGCCTGCCATAAGAATGAAAATACATCAGGAAACAACCACCCTCTTTGCAGGTAAGTAGTTCTCAAAGACAAGACCCAGAAGAAGCTAAGACACATATACATACCCAGGTATACTCTAAAACTCTAACAAAAGGTCTTCTACCAGTAAACATGAGATGCATTGAGACAGTGTATCATCCAAAATATACCTCTCTTACTACATAAGTTCTTTGCTATATATTGGATGCCTTATCAGAGTTCTGAACATAATATGTGTTCAACAAATGTTTGTTGAATGAGTGAAAGAACAAACTATTTCTGAATGAACAAAAATGCAGTTTTGAACTTGCGGAAGTTAAGAGTATAATATAAAACAGCTTGCGCTTCTGGAACATGCAAACCAAAATGGCTGGAGGTTTCAACTGAAAGGAAATGTACCAGGCATAATCTAATCTTCTAGGAATGCTCAACTTCATCATTAAGTCCTACCATTTGGCTCAAGATGACTCTCTGCCCAGCCTCCTGGATGGTTCAGGTAATGTTATTATAGGTCTTAGATGAAGAATGTTGGCTAAGATGAAAGATTGCTTGATACTAAACTATGCTTGCTACAAGTATTAATATTTTCCCTCTCTTCAGACTTGCCCTCATTAACGTGAAAGATTAAACAGGATCTTATTTACTTACAAAATACATTTGAGTCTTTGAAAGGTTCTTGAAAAACACCTACATATTTAATTTCAGAGCAATCTGAAATCACAAAGGCTTTTAACAAATTATACCTAAAATTATTTTTCTCTCTTGTTTATTGCTAAGAATAACAACTGTTATTGTATATTTAGTTGTTTATATATTCCTAAGTATTTATTGGTCACTAGTGCTGGTCATTGTGCTGGTCCCCAGAAATCAGCCATGAATAAAAATAGAGGTGGCCCCTGCCATCATGAAGCTTTTCTAGCAGAAAAATCAGTCATGAAACAAATATTTATGAGTTGCATAAAAGAAGAATTTAAAGACCAAGAAACAAAAGAAAATGGCAAGTTCTAAGTCTAGAAGAAAAAGAGAGTGTGGTGAATTCTGGTAATGGAAAAATACCCAGTATGGCAGGGACAGAATTCGCAAGAGAGAGGGGAGAGGGCAGCAGGACCAGATCACAAAGGGCCTCACTCGGGATTTTGGACCTCACCCTCTGAGCATGGGGAAGCATTCTAAGAGTTTCAAAGGGGCTCACGTGCTAAGATCAGTGTTTTTGTTTCTTAAGATTATTGACAATGCAGTTGGGATAATGGATTGGCATGAGGTAGAATATACAAAGAGAGACTAACTAGGAGGCAGTGGTCCAAGTAAAAGATGAGAGAGGGGGCAAGGAGGAGCACAGATGGATTCAAGACAGACAATGAAGGCTGAGCACCATAAACACTTTGCACCAACTAAACCCGACGGATACCATGAAGTCGCTACTTTGATCCCATTTTACAGATGAGAAAATAGATTCGAGAGGTTAAGTAACTTGCTTAAATGGCTGAGATTGGAATCAAACCAAAGCCCTTGTTTTTAACCTAGACTTTGAAAATTTGTACTTTTAGCCATTGGAACTGTTTCTCTCCAAACTACCTGACAGGATGTTAACAGGAGCTGCAAAAATGTTTATAACCATTGACCTAGAAATTTCACATTGGAAAATAAAGCTGAAGGAAATAATCCAAAGGGGGAAAATAATCTGTACAAGGACACCGATAGTCACATTGTCTATAAAAGAACTGGAAATAACCCAAGTGACCAACTACATAAACAGGGAGCATATTAATAAGGTGGATACTATTCCTCATTTTCACAGCTACATGCTACTCTATTATCAATTCCTATGTGACCTTAAAAAAAAATGCTCAGTGTCTTCTAAAATTCTTCAGCTATAATAATTATGTTCTCTTACACAGTGGTCCCCAACCTTTTTGGCACTAGGGACTGGATTCATGGAAGACAATTTTTCCACGGACAAGGGTGGGGGGTGGCAGCAGAGCTATTCGGCCTGGTCCCTAACAGGGTCTGCAGCCCTGGGGTTGGGGACCACAGTTTTACTGGATCTCTCAACTACCTAAGGGAAGTGGGCATTAATAATACTAACCATAATAGTATTTAGCAGAAGGATTGCTTTCACCACTCTCTTTTTAGACACATACAACATGCAAAGCTCTGAGGCAGGAATTTGTCATACTTTTCCTTAGCTGATCCTTACAGCAGCCTACAGCATGGACAGTGGTGTCCTCAGGAGGAAGCTGAGGGAACCAAGAGGTAAAACAGCCTGCCCCACATCATCCAGCTAGTCAGTAGCAGATCCAAAATTTGACCTCTGAAGCCTATGTCCTTGTCACTATACAATGCCACCTCCTGGTTATCACAGAAAACGGAGGTTCTCAGAGAGGTTGAGCATATTGAGGCTCAGAGATCACTGAGCTTATAAGGGATAGAGACAGCATTTGAACGCAGGTCTCCCAATTTCCACTCAGAGGATGTGGTCTTAGACACAATGAGTCAAAAGAAAACATCTGCAGAAAGAATACAATAGAGAAGCAAAGTTTGCCATAGATCAGCAAAATCAGATATTTCCAAAAGGACCATGGGGAAAGCCCTATACTATAAGGAGATTAGACAATGGGGTAGATGGACAAGAAAAGGGAAAGTATCTCACATTACTACTAAGTGCCAACTATGTCCCTGGTACTGTGCTGGGTATTTCGCCATCTGAGTTCACTTACTCTTCACAATACTCTGCGGTAAGAATTATCCCCATTTCACAAGCAAAAAAAACTAATATGCTGAGAGTTTGAGGGATCTGTCCACAGCCACTCAGCTAATAGAGTACAATTTGAACCCAGGTCTGTCTGATGCTCAAGTCCACATTCTTTCAAGATACTATGCTGCCTCCCACTGCAAGACAACGGGCAGATTATACTTTTTTCATGCTGGGATTAAGACTGACACTAAAATCTAGCATTCTCATCCAACCAATATTAAGGCTAATACTGAGGATTCATTAAATAGTCACTCAATAGCTATTCAAGGCAGTACTCGCTCTGTGCCAGGTATTGAACTAAGAATGGAAAGTTGAAAAAAAATGGTCCCCAACTTCATAGAGCTCACAGTCTAGGAGAAATAACTTATGGTGACACTAAAACTTACATGAATATTCATATTCTCAGGAATTTGGGACACACTTTGTTTTCTGGCTTAAAATAACAAAACCTCAGCTCTCTTAGGAACCAAGTAATTCTGGATGAATAAATTTCTGGATAACTGAGGATTTACTCCTTCAAGCATCAGATCTTTGATTTTATAATTCTCATTATTTAATCATTTTTCAATGCTTTGTCAATTCTTTCAGGACATTATGAGCTCCAAAGTCTAAGATCTTGTACCCCCAACCTTACTGATTCCCCTAAAGTACTATATCCATGAAAGGGAAAAAAAATAAGAAAGTAAGAGACAATAAGGTCTTTATGATAAGTACTTCACATAAGAAATCCTGAAGCTCTTTCTAATTTTTCTAAAAACTTTTTTCAAAGAAAGGATAAACATGACTTAAACTTCTCTTGAGTGCCTAGGTCATTAGTATTCTATCGTGAGAAAAGTCAAGGGCTATGGTTCAGGAAACCTGGGCCTGGACTGGTTCTGCCAAACCAAGTGACCTTTGTCAAATCATTGTACATATCAGAGGCCTTTGACTGCTCATTTTAGAAACCAAGTTTCTGAACTAGAATTATCTCTAAGGAATTTTCCAGCTCTATAATAGTTAATGACTCTTTCAACAATAAATTCAATTACTCTCATGGTTCATTCAAACAGGACTATCCTTATTCAGAGCCTTGTGCCATATGTGATATAATTTGGCTGCACTCTTCATAGTCCAAGATTAATATGGTTTTTGATTGACAGTTTTTACTATTGCCAATTTAACATTCAGCTATCCCTCTTTCCCATTTTAACTTATAACCTGTAATCTCCTTGTACTTAAAGACAGGTTTAATGAAAAGGAATGGACCTACATTTACTGAGTACCTTCTCAGTCCAAATACTGAATAGAACACATCATATTCATTGCTTCCATTCATTTAATCCTTCCAACATGAAAAGAGGTATTACCTCTATTTTACAAATAACCCAATAACCGAGTGGTTAGGTTGTCCAAGATACTAAGTGGCAAAGCTAGGATTCAAAGCCAGGTTGATGTATCCAAGGCCATATGCTATTACACCATGCTGTCTCACAAGCTTATTAGTATAGTATGTCAATTAAAAGTCCTTAAAGTCTGAAACTAGGAACTCTCTAAAGAGTAGCATAAATGAAGTTTAGCTTATTGTATTCACATGGAGTTTAAGAAATATATGTTATCTCTTCTGCAGAGAAGGGCATTTTTATTGTTATTGTTTTCTACACGCTTTTTATCATTAAGCTTATTTTATATGAAATCTGGAGGGTTAGGGCTTTAGGTAGTTGCCAAATGGGCAAGGATGTCAAACAGCTCAGTGCTAACTAGACAGGTGAGAAATTAATTTACATGCATCACTGAAACTGGTGAACCATTTATTAAACATGGAAAGGAAAAAATTAGATCCTCTACCAAAGTAGACATGTATGAATCCTATTATTTTACCTTTCTCATCCTTTTTAAGTGAAGTCGTTAAATAGAACTACATATTTTAAAAGAACGAACATTCAATAAGGATTTAGCTATCAGAGCCATTGCGTAAGTATTCTCAAGAGGTCAGCTTCACATTTGAGAATTTACTGGGTAACACTGATGTTAACAGTAATTATGTCACATTCTCTTCTTAAAAAGTGTCTTTGAAAGTACCCAAATCTTCTGTATTAGTGCTCACTCTGAGCTCCAGAGCTCTTAATTCTTGCTTTCCTGCTTCCCCCTTAACAAGGATGAATTGCTATATTTTATTGAAATCTAAAGTATAGTTTATGGACAAATGCAAGGTTCTGTTTCCAGGTACTCTGTTGTCATAAATAATCTGAACTTGAGCATTTCTTGCATGGCTGAAAGAGCTAAACTTACTAACTTTGCTTAGCCAAGAGATGCTTTCTCCCTAGCCAACAAATGTTTTCTCATATTTGAAGGTCTTCTGCTAAACCTACATCTTGGAGTATCAAGAAGTGACAGAAGTATTCTAGAGCCACTTTCCCTATCAGACATTGCTTGTATGATTAAGAAAAAGTTGCACTATTGAATCATAACATTACCCCCCAACAAAGGCTTGCAAAAACAAGCAGTAAGCTGGCTGGTTGCAAGAAGGGACAGGCAGCCTGGGTGCTGCTGAGAACTGAAAAACGTGACTTAAGAGATTCTGGTTCATTGGTGATGTTCACTCACGTGCACCACTGGGCTCTGGAGACCACAAACCAAAAAAGTACCTCTAGTGTAACGTGTCTAACTTCTTAGAATCAAAGTTCTCATAGCACCTGGTCCTCTCTGAGAACATCCATGTCAAGATCCAAAACTTTGGGGAGTCAGAAAGCAGAAAAGTGCATACAAACGTAAATTGTAAAGTTTGGAACAGCTGCTACTTCCAGTAACAGCAATAATGGTCACCACTGTAGGAAGTGAAATAGGATGGACTGAGGGCAGATCAAGACTCAGGAGGACTAGGCGGTAATGAGAAGGACCAGCTGAGCTTGCAGGGGCTGGGGGACAGTTAGGAACTCAAGATGCCCAGGATCTGAGGCCAGGCGTGGTGGCTCATGCCTGTAATCCTAGCACTCTGGGAGGCTGAGGCGGGAGGATCACTCAAGGTCAGGAGTTCAAAACCAGCCTGAGCAAGAGCGAGACCCTGTCTCTACTAAAAATAGAAAGAAATTAATTGGCCAACTAAAAATATATAGAAAAAATTAGCCAGGCATGGTGGTGCATGCCTGTAGTCCCAGCTACTCGGGAGGCTGAGGCAGGAGGA
>CAUYRT010068656.1:0-32675 GCA_963574885.1 Lepilemur ruficaudatus
TATTCTGTGTCATGTAGGTCAGTGTCTCTTCAAAAAGAGAATTACTAAAAACTAGTCCAATTTTTAAAATTTTAAAACATTTTTCTGTCTTGCAAATCAGTCATTACAAAGATGAAATAATTGCTTAAAGTAACCATAATTACGTAGATCCTGTTACACATATTTACCTTGTTGTCTCATTCTTTTACTTTTTTTTCTTTTTTTTTTTTTGAGACAGAATCTCAGTCTGTTGCATAGGCTAAAGTGCCGTGGTGTCGGTCTAGCTCACAGCAACCTCCAACTCCTGGGCTCAAGTGATCCTCCTGCCTTAGCCTCCCAAGTAGCTGGGACTACAGGCATACGCCCAGCTAATTTTTTTCTATATATTTTTAGTTGTCCAGCTAATTTCTATTTTTAGTAGAGATGGGGTCTCGCTCTTGCTCAGGCTGGTCTTGAACTCCTGAGCTCAAACGATCCTCCAACCTCAGCCTCCCATCATTCTTTTTCTTAAAAAGCCATGTTATTCACAAATCCAAGATTAATGTGCTGACTTGGCCACGAGAAGCACTATATTGGGACTCAAAGCAAAAGTCTAGAAAATTTAAGTTAGCTTAAAGACTGTGTAAGTCAGGATTATGTTGTTATGTGAAGGCTGTCAGTTTAAGAAACTTGACAGTTCACAGGAATCAAAGTAGGGTAGAGGATAGACAGAGCTTACTGCAGTGCCATCCATAGCAAGCGGCTGAGAAATTTCAGTGCAATATGACAATTAAAATGATTCATAAAAATCACAAATGGTTGTGACACTGGACTTGTGTGATGTGCTACATAATAATGACCAATATGACAATTATTTCTGAGCCATCTGAAGGGGATGGAAATCTGGGATTTCAATAGCACCTATGTACATACAGGAGGTTGTAAAGGTTGTAAGGGAAATGGGGAGAGATAACAATGGAAATGTATTACCTTAGATTATTCTTTATGATCCTTAATACCCACTTTGTACATTACATTATTCTAGGAGCTAAGAGGGTTTACACAAAACCAATTAGGTAATATAGCTCTTATTTCCAATGAAATTGTAATGAACATCAGAGTAACAAAGTTGTATTCCATTCATCAACCATATATTGATGAATAAAACACATGTGTATGTGACATATGCACAGATGTTAAATATAGTTCATAAAAAATGCTTCAATGCACACAGGCCGACATGCTGGTGAAGCAGGTACCATTAAGATATGGAGCCAAGTTTAAAAAGGCAGTAAAGGTTTCCAGAAAGATATAAAAATTGTTTCCAAATATGATGGATGGAAGAGGGGCTACTTTGAGAATATGGGACATTTTAAGAAAAATCTTAAAAGTACTCAACAGAGAAAATTGGATGGGAAACTCATATAAGAACTGAGTTATGTTAGGGAGGACAGAAGAAGTTGATAAGGAATTTAAAAATCCGGCCAAGAATTCTGATGTCAAAATTCGGGAAACTGAAGTCTTTTCAGAGATTTGAGGAAAGAGAAATGCATGCATGCTCACAGAGGATAAAGCTGCCCATCAGAATGCCCTGTATATGAGGGCAAAAAATAGAAAAGTAATTAAGAATGTGAAAAAAAATTGGTATAGATTTCTTCTGCAAAATCACTTTATCTATAATTGGAAGATTCTCAGTCCTGGCTAACTAAGGAGATTTTAATGCTAATTAGATTGTTGCAGTGACAAGATCTTATTTTTTCACATAAACATACTTTTTCCTTCCATTGACTACAAAAATATTTTCCTTTCACTTTATCACAGTAGCTCATTTTGATTACGCTCAGACCTTAGTGCATCACCTACACCTACCCAGCTAATTTGAGTAATTAAAGAAAAATGATGCATGATGCATTTATAGTTAAGTAAAATGAATATAAATCTCGCGCAACAGCTGGATTCCTATACTTGGCAACATGGCACAGTTTGAGAAAAGCAATCATCTTCCTTTCCTGTTGGCAAAACACTTGACTGGTCTCTCCAATTTCAGTCCTCTTTAGGATGTAGTGTCTTCTCACTTTATAATGCTCAGTACGCTACTTCCAGATGGACAGCCTTGTCATATGCTATTTTTATGCCACACTTTAGAATTTTAAAGTAGGAGCAGTTATTCACCAAACATGGAATGTATCACTTATTGTACGCATTGGAGCAGTTTTTCAAATCAGCACACTCAACCAGCTGCTGATGAGTTTAGTACACTCAGATGAAAGAAAGCAGCTTAAGTGAGTCAGCATACATTTAACAGTTCTTATGTGTGGAACTGAGAGGGACTGAGGACAACCCAAAAGAAGAGAAGGCAAGATTCCTGCCCTTGAGAAGATTCCAATCTGGCATGGAGGAGAGTAAAACAAAACATACGCACTTGACAAGCATTTGAAGGCAGAAAGCATCCTGTCAAGTGTATTATGCATATTCAAGTGCTGAAGAAACAGAGAGAGAGAGAGAGATAAAAATTGGAATTGCCAAATTGAGCCAGATGAGTTTTCACTAAGTCTTGAAGGAGATTACCTACATTTCAATGAGAAAGACTTTATTTGTAGTATGAAAAGAGGTTAACAGAAAAAAAGTACAAATACTATTTAAAACATCTACATAATTTTTTGGGTAGGATTGAGAAAATGATGTGTAAAGACTCGAGGTATGACAGAGAAATGGACAGAAGATTAGGTATTTGGGTTTAATATTGAAAGACAACAGGGAACCACTAGAGATGATAGAAGGCAGGGAAATGGTATTTAAAGAAGACTGGTTTGGTAACTGTTTACAGAAGTATAGGGCAGGGATCCCCTTAATTTAATGCTTAATTTAAGCATTAAAGGGATAAGGGCTTGCTCTTATGACCTGACTACAGAAATGGAAAGGAAGTGGTAAGTTCTCCATTAAATCTTAATTCTATGCAAAAAATACTTTTATCAAATATATTTTATTTGTTGTTTAAAAAAAAACCAGGGATTTCACTATGTTGCTCAGGCAGGACTGAAATTCCTGGGTGAACCTCCTGCCACAGCTTCCTGAGTAGCTGGGACTGCAGGAGTGCGCAACCATGCCCAGTTTAAGTTTGGTATTTTAGTGGCTTCTCAAGGCAGTGTCTTATAAAGTCAGGTCAGTGAGAGATATTGCTACCTTTTTTAGCAAATCTATGGTTTGTAGAAATGTTTGCTGAATTATGTGGGGTTAGAGGAAATGGCAACTTTTGGAAAGCATCTCAATTAAAATAAAAAGAAGTCTTTTTCTTTATTTTTTCGCAAGTACCATGCACTCTAAATCATCATTAAATGGTATCAACTTATAAATCAGATTGTTGTCCACAGCTTGAGCATCGAGTCCTTTTCCTCCTGGGAATAGTTTGCGCTGAGTTTGAGAGACACCTCATCTTTCAGTTAAAGATAGTGCTTAATGGTTCTCTGGCATTCTGTGCTCTGTACACCTAGGATATGATAAGCCACTATCAGTATTGGGCTGAGGACAGATGTGATTCTGTGAATCTGGGGGTGGGTGGTGAATAGAGGTGAGGGTTATGTAATTTCTGAAAACTCTACAAGTATTCATTTGGAACTCTGGCTTTTCTTCTAAAACCACAGTCATGAAAATCATTGACTTTTGAAGTTTTGGGGGTGGGAGGTTGAGTTAGAGGGCATTTCTTCATATAAAACTTTGTTGTTATTGACATTTCCCCCCTGGAGACCTTTCCTGTCACTGCATAATGCTTACTGTGTCTTAGCACATGCAAATAAGTGCAGTAAAATGTGCACAGATAGCTAGATGGCCTTCTCTTAACATTCACATTTAAAATCTTGCTAGTTTATGTTGTTCAGTGAAAATACCTGTTTTTTTAATTGTTAAATTTAAAAATCTTTGGCCTTTATATAAACATAAAGTTTCCATTCACTAGAGAAGTTTTGTTTTGTTTTGTTTTGTTTTTGAGACAGAGTCTTGCTCTGTCACTTTTGGCTACAGTGTTGTGGCGTCAGCCTAGCTCACAGCAACCTCAAACTCCTGGGCTCAAACAGTCTTCCTGCCTCAGCCTCCATAGTAACTGGAACTACAGGTGCGTGCCACCATGCTTGGCTAATTTTTTTCTATTTTTTGACAGAATTTCATTCTTGCTCAGGGCTCAGGCTAGTCTTGAACTCCTGAGCTCAAGTGATCTTCTCGCCTCAGCCTCCCAGAGAACAAAGTATGAGCCCTTGTATGTACAGTTATAAGCCAAAGCACCTGGCCAAGAAGTCTTACTTATTTTTTTTTTTTATTTTTATTTATTTTTTATTTCAGCATATTATGGGGGTACAAATGTTTAGATTACATGTGTTGCCTTTCTCCCCCTCCCCCCCAGATTCAGAGTTTCAAGCATGTCCATCCCCCAGATGGTGCACATCACACTCGTTATGTACATATATACCCATCCCCTCCTCCCCCCTCCCATCTGCCTGACACCCAATAAGTGTTATTCCTATATGTCCACTTAGGTGTTGATCAGTGAAACCAATTTACTGGTGAGTACATGTGGTACTTATTTTCCATTCTTGGGATACTTCACTTAGTAGAATGGGTTCCAGCTCTATCCAGGAAAATACAACAGGAGCTATATCACCATTGTTTCTTATAGCTGAATAGTACTCCATGGTATACATATATTGCATTTTATTAATCCACTTATGTATTGATGGGCACTTGGGTTGTTTCCACATCTTTGCAATTGTGAATTGTGCTGCTATAAACATTCGAGTGCAGGTGTCTTTTTTTTAGAGTGTCTTTTGTTCTTTTGGGTAGATGCCCAGTAATAGGATTGTTGGATCAAATGGTAGATCTACTTGTATCCCTTTAAGCTATCTCCATATTGCTTTCCACAGAGTTTGAACTAGTTTGCAGTCCCACCAGCAATGTAGGAGTGTTCCTATCTCTCCACATCCATGTCAACATTTATTGTTTTGGGACTTTTTAATAAAGGCCATTCTCACTGGAGATAAGTGATATCTCATTGTGGTTTTGATTTGCATTTCCCTGATGATTAGAGATGTTGAGCATTTTTTCATATGTTTGTTGGTCATTATTCTGTTTTCTTTTAGAAAGTTTCTGTTCATGTCCTTTGCCCACATTTTGATAGGGTTGTTTGATTTTTCCTGGCTGATTTTCCTGAGTTCTAAATAGATTCTAGTTATCAGCCCTTTACTGGATGTGTAGCTTATGAAAATTTTCTCCCATTCTGTAGGTTGTTTGTTTGCTTTCATGACAGTTTCTTTAGTTGTGTAGAAACTTTTTAATTTGATCATGTCCCATTTATTTATTTTTGTTGTTCCTGTGATTGCCTTTGGAGTCTTCTTCATAAATTCTTTGCCTAGGCCAATGTCTAGAAGAGTATTTCCAATGTTTTCCTCTAGAAATCTAATAGTTTCACACCTTAGGTTTAAGTCTGTTATCTAGCATGAGTTGATTTTTGTGAAGGTGAAAAGTGTGGATCCTGCTTCAGTCTTCTACATGTGGCTATCCAGTTTTCCCAGCACCATTTATTAAATAAGGATTCTTTTCCCCAGTGTATGTTTTTGTTTGCTTTGTCAAAGATTAGATGGCTATATGAGGATGGTTTTATATCTGGGTTCTCTGTTGTGTTCCACTGGTCAATGTCCCTATTTTTGTGCCAGTCCCAAGATGTTTTAATTACTATAGCTTTGTAATATAGTTTGAAGTTTGGTAAATTGATACCTCCCATTTTGTTTTTATTGCCTAGGTTTGCTTTTGCTATATGAGGTCTTCTCTGGTTCCATACGAAGCATAAAATTATTTTTCCTATATCTGTAAAAAATGATGTTGGTATTTTAATAGGGATTGTATTGACTCTGTAGGTCACTTTGGGTAGTATAGACATTTTAACAATGTTGATTCTGCTGACTCACGAGCATGGTATGGTCTTCCACCTGTTTACATCCTCTGTTATTTCCTTCCTCAGTGTTTCATAGTTCTCCCTGTAGAGGTCTTTTTCCTCCTTAGTTAAATATATTCCTAGGTACTTTATTTATTTATTTATTTTTGTTGCTATTTTGAAGGGAATTGAGTCTTTGATTTGGTTCTCAGTTTGACTGTTATTAGCATATATGAATGCCTCTGATTTGTGTGTATTGATTTTGTATCCTGAGACTTTACTGAATTCATTTATCAATTCAAGAAGTCTCTTGGTTGAATCCTTGGGGTTTTCTAGATATAATATCATATCATCAGCAAAAAGTGAGAGTTAGATCTCTTCTGCCCCCATTTGGACTCCCTCAATTCCGCTCTCTTGTCTGATTGTTATAGCAAGAACTTCCAGAACCATGTTGAATAGAAGTGGAGATAGTGGGCAACCTTGCCTTGTTCCAGTTCTAAGTGGGAATGCTTTCAATTTTTCCTCATTCAGTATGATGTTGCCTGTGGGTTTGTCACATATGGCTTGTATCATTTCTAGATAAGCCCCATCTATGCCTATTTTGTTTACTTATTAATAGTTTTGATAATAAACTGACTCTCCTATCCAAATGTATTACTCTGCTTCATCACATCTCATATTTGAAGTCTGGACTCTCCCAGATGTATCTATCTTAACCACCCAGCAGCCTGACTACCTCACTCTCTTGGTTCTGTGCATTACTGCCTTGTCCTTTGTCTCTAAACCTCTTCTTCATTCATGCACACCTCTAAGCACCAGTATTGCTATGGTCTTCTTTTTTGAATGAAAGAGAAGAAAATAATCCCTAATGAGTATGACTGTGAAATAAAACATTTGAAATCAAGATCGCTCTGGAAAATACAGGCTCTGTGATACACCATTGATGATGTTTTGGTTGCAAGTAACAGTGGACAGTGTATAAAACTGCTTAAGCAATAAGAGAATTTATTATCCCAGTTAAGAATCCAGAGGTACAATGTTAAGAATGATTAAATCAATGGGTCAACACTGTGCCCAGAGATGTAGGTTTGTACCTTCTCTCCATCTGCATTGTACATATGTGTTGCCCCCTGTCCTCAGACTACCCCCCTCAGGAATATGGGTTTGCTGCAGCAGCCCTGTATTAGTTGCCTAGGCCTGTTAATAAAGTACCACAGACAGGGTGGCTTAAACAACAGAAATTTATTTTTTCACAGTTCTGGAGACTGGAAGTCTGAAATCAAGGTGTGGGACAGGTTGGCTCCTTCTGAGAGATAATTGGGAGAATCTATTTCTTGCCTCTTTCCTAGCTTCTGGTTGTTTGCTGGCCATCTTTGGCAATCCTTGGCTTGTATTCATAGATACATTATTTCAATTTCTGCCTTCATCTTCATATGACCTTCTCCCTGTGTCTCTGTCTTCACATGGTCATCTTCCTATGAGTACACCAGTCATATTAGATCATGTGCGAATCTTATTCCAGTATGACCTCATCTCAGTATATTACATCTGCAGTGACCCTATTTCCAAATAAGCTTATATTTTGAGGTATGGGAGTTAAGACGTCACCATATCTTTTGTGTGTGGGGGGTCGGGGGAACACAATTCAATCTGTAACAAAACTCTTGAATCATATCCTTATACAGCAATGTTCAAAGGCTGAAAAGAGTAAATGCCTTTTCCTATTTAGCTTTTGAAGAGGATATTTTTCCATGTGCTTCTAAGTCCCACTCAATAGACTTCCCCAAGCATTTCATTGGCAAGAAAAGTACCACCTGCCTTCTTTAAACCAATCAGAGTAAGGGAAATGAAATTACTATGATTGGCTTAGACTAGGGGCTGGGAAATTTTTGTCATAAAGAGCCAAATAGGAAAAATTCTAGGCTTTGTGGACCATGTAGTTTATACTGCAACTCCTCAATGTAGCCCCAAAGCATTCTCGGACAGTAGTGAACAGATATGGCTGTGTCACAGGAATTTTTTTTTTAAACAAAAGCAAGCAATAGCTGAATTTGGCCCAAGGGCCATAGGGTGTCAACCCCCGGTGACACTAATATAAGTGTACTATCTGGAGCTGGTGACTGATCCAGTCTTCCTGGAAGTGCAGGACCAATTTAAACCTGAACCAATTCTTTATTTTGTTTTTAAAGAAAGGAAGAATTTTAATATTTGTTGTGAGGCAAGATATGGTCCATGTAAGTATAGCACACAGTCTTTACATTTGAGTCCCTTTTGGGTCTTGCCATTACTACTCACTTGAAAATGCTGCCTTGCAGGAAAGGCTTAGAGCAGCAGTCCTTAACCTTTTGGCACTAGGGACCAGTTTCATGGAAGACAATTTTTCCATGAATGGGAGTGGAGGGATGAAGGATGGGAGGCGGAGCTGGGAGGGAGGTAGAACTCTGCGGCCTGGTTTCTAACAGCAGCTAGGGGGTTGGAGACTGCAGGAGAGGATGGGGGTCAGGATGCCTGTGATTAAATTCTTCCTTTGCAACTGGGCAGTTAGATGATATTAACAAGTTAGTGACTCGTTACTAACAATTTATTAACCCTTCTTTGCCTAAATTTTTCATCAGTGAGATGGAGATGATAATAATAGTATATATTTTATATTTAATATCTCACAGCATTTTTGTGTGGATTAAATAATAAACTAGAAATGATCATTCATTTACTTGAACAATTGTCAGTGGTTTTATTTTGATTATATGGCCTATTTCCACATTGTGGAGGCACCAGAATTTAACGTAAAAACTTTATTAATTAATTAATTAATTAGTTTTTTTTTTTTTGAGACAGTCTTGCTCTGTTGCCCAGGCTAGAGTGAGTGCCGTGGTGTCAGCCTAGCTCACAGCAATCTCAAACTCCTGGGCTCAAGCGATCCTTCTGCCTCAGCCTCCTGAGTAGCTGGGACTACAGGCATGAGCCACCATGCCTGGTTAATTCTTTTTTTTTATTATTAGTTGACTGGATAATTTTTTTCTATTTTTAGGAGAGACTGGGACTTGGTCTTACTCAGGCTGGTCTTGACTCCTGACCTCAAGTGATCTTCCCACGTCGGCCTCCCAGAGTGCTAGGATTACAGGCGTGAGTCACTGCACCCGGCCAAGGTAAAAACTTTATGAAAACTTGCTTACCCCACTTGTATTCTTTCTTTCACCTTTAACATCCTCTTTGGGACTAATGAATTAATTCATATGATTGCATATGTGAATGACTAAGAAATACACGGATGAGCTACAACACAAGAAGTGGTAAGACTGCCAAGTTTAATTAATGACACTCATGGTCACAGCAGGACAAAAATGGACCATAGCACAATAGATTCAGCCTATGGATTTGGATTCTAGTGACCTCTGCAATCAATACAAATCATCCTAGGATGGAAGGAGCAGTAGTGATCCATATTGATGATGACAACTGGCAGAGATAACCCTTAAGGTTTGTGCCTGCACGGCTTTTGTTGGTTGTTATTGCTTGTACATAACTATAATTTAACTGATGCTTGTGTCTTATTCCATCAATGATACTTGCTCCATACATACTGGGTTTGCAGCACTATTGTTTATTTACTCAAGAAGAAAGAAGTTTTAGAAAGGCAAAGCTGCCTTTGTTTTCTTCTCTCTAGGACTCACATGAGTGATGTCATTCTATAGGGCACTAATTGAACTACTACGCATTTCTCTTTCTCAGGATGGCATTAAAATCTGCTGAGAGTGACATTATTGGATAAGTCCTCCCATCCTTCTTTTCATATTTTACATTTATTTCTAATCAAAGTCAGGCTCAAATTTCCTTATTGTTGAATTTAAGAATTTTAGAAAGCTAAGGTATCTTTGCCATCACATGGAGACCAATCAACTCAGTACAGAAAAGGATTTGACCAAAGTCATATAGCCTGTAATGCCAGATATTTAATGCTCTTCGTGCTGCAGAATTTTTATTGTGGAGAATTTCAAAACATAGATAAGTTTGAAAGAATAGTATAATAAGTCCCCTATGTACCCATTATGTGGATAATATGGGAAAGATTCCACAATTTTCAATGCCTCCCTTATTTCCACTAAACCTAGGCTGACCACACCTCCTGGTTTAAATCAACACATGATTAAACACATGATTTTCATCTGCCACTTGTTTCTCAAATGTGTTTTAATCTAGATAATGAATTATATGGTCATCCCATTTATACCTTACTAACCACCCCCCTCTCCTGGATTATTTTTAAGCTAATCCTAGACCTTGTAGTATCATTTCATCTTTAAATATTTTTATATGAATACCTATCTCAATAAGAATTTCTAGCTTGCCACATGTCCATTTTGTCTAAAACCATTTAAAAAATACTAATCAAAAATAAAATATTTGAAAATATAAGATGCTAGATCTACACTGGATAATCTTCTTTTCCTTCTCTTCCTCCTCATTCACCTTCTTTATTTTTGAGTTGTGTTTTAATGTTCCAGATGGACTATTTTGACTAAATTGACTAATCAGTGTCAACTTGTGTGACTCATTATTTAACTTCAGAGACTTCTTGTTTAATAGTTTGGCCAAACCCTCTGGTAGGTTTGGAACCCACAGGTGAATGTCAGTTGCTAAATATATAATATATGGGATGTTTTTTAGGGCTATGATAAAAAAATCAATTTAACAATTTACTAAGTATATAATTAAATACATAGAAAAATCCTTCAGTTTTTAACATGCTCCGAAAAGATCTAGAAATTGTCATTTTTTCCAACTACCATAAAATATGTAAAAAGAACATAAAATTTCAGGACTCTCTAAATTCATTATGCCAAGGGAGAAGTTAAAGCCCTAGAGACAGAGACACATAGCATTGTTTACAATTTTACTTCTTAGATTATGATTTAATTCTTTCCTCATTGTTCTTGTTCTATAAATGACTAGAGACATCTGACCTCTCCCTTTCTGAGCACTGATTTTTGTTATATTTTTTCTTTTTTTTCCGTTTTTCCTAAAATATGACTTCATTAATGATTTATGTTGTAAATTAACCAACTCCTGTATCTTCCTGTACCTAACTCAGACCAGATGGTACCAAAAGACCCTAAGACAGTTACATCTTTAGGGTAGAATGTTAAATATACCTTTCCTGAAAGAAAAAGACCACCTCCACTAATCAAATCATATCTATTCATTAAGCCTTATATAGAAAGATACTGAGATTCTGTTAAGCGTCCTGAATGTTGTCTATATAAACAATCCCAAACTTCTACACGTTGAAACACTAATTTTTATTCTTTGAAATCTCTGCTTCCCAGGCAGGCCTGTCCTCAACTTTTTTGCTTAAATAAACTCTCTTTAAATTAGATTCTGACATTTTTGATTATTTAAAGTTGGCAAATATTTACTGAAAAAACCTATATGGATATGAAGAATATTGAAACATGTGAGAGGTTTATTTCAGCCAATTCGAGGTTTTCATATAATATTCTATTTTGGAGTTGGGGCAGGGACTTGTTTATATGTAAGACAGTATTTTGTATAAGATGGTGGTTTAAATATGCCAGTCATTGCCTTTTTCTTTTTAAGTTTTAAGAGTGATAAGACAGTGATGTTGAAAGAGAGGACTGATGTGGTTGACTACTAGTTAATAATTATTTTTAGCTAAAGCAGACAGTGCCTTTCTTCCTGTACAATATCAAGCTACAAAATTTACTTTCCGTGATTCCAGGTTGAGCCATTGCAAAGACTACAACCACTTGGGAATATTCCATTCAATACTAACCAATGGAGTCCAAGTAAATTTCCAGCTGAGGCATTTTGAGCAAATTGTATGTCAGGTTTTGTGTGTAGTAACAAAAGTCCAAAAACCTTTTGACAAGTTCTAAAGCTTTTAGTTCATTTAAAAAGGACAAAATCAAGACAGTTTTATGTGTGTATGGTGTGTCATATACTTATATATTGCTATATAGAGAAACTTTGTCTTTATTTTTCTCTATATAGCAGCATATAAGTAAAAAAAATTAAAAAGAATTCTTTCTGATGAATTCATTGAGTCATGAGTACAGTGGTTAGTCTGATGTTGTTTTACATTAAAACCTTAGGATTCCTATTCATTTCCTTCTGTCGCTAAAATACAATCCAATTCAGTTCAAGCACAAACATCATTTGCCTTAGAATTGAAGATACTGGGATTCATATGTAATCTCAATCCATTTCTTGATTAGTTTATCTCTTTCTCACTCTTTCTTTCTTTTAAAGTTTTTGATTTCTCTTGAGGTCTCTTTACCTTTGGGGTGTAACAGTTATAAAAGTCCCTGTTAGAGTTACAACGTAATTCACTTTACTTGGCCCTGTGTTTATGACATGATTGGTATCTGTGAGCAGGTAGGGAATTGGAAAAATGTTCCATCTGACTCTGAATGTGGCATAGTCTGATTACAGCACAGACTACGAGACAGATCTCTTTCTTCTGATCCTAGGAACATCCTATTGCTCTTGTACTGACACCAGGAATAGTTCTGTCTTTTTAACCTTCTCCAAAGATCAGATTATTTCTGGTTCTGGGCCTTGACGATAACTCTAGTGTTATCAGTTGTCAAGGCATGCTCTCTACAACCTTAATACATCCTGACAATCACTGTGCTGAATGATTCTCTGCCCTAACCTCTAAAAAATTCCCATCCTTGCCACAATTTGCAAAAATTTGCAAGTACACAGGAAGCTAATGAAAAGAGGTTAAGCCCAAAGCTTTTAGCTTAATTGTGCATGCAGTCAAGGTAAAAGAGTCAGAAGGCTGCATTTTCCTACTGCAGTGACTTGTATTTTCTTATATTTGAGCCCTAAACCTTTCTAGGTTGGCACGCATAAATAAGAAGATAAGGAAATTGAACTTATGTCCTGAAAATGGAACTCTAAATATTTAGAAAAGAACCTTCCTTGAGAGTGGGCAGAAATCCGTGCATCTTCACAAGCCCAGAGAACAAGACATAGGTCTACTAACTATAAAAAGATGGAGATAAGAACAGCTGGAAAAAAGCTTAAATGGCACTTTTTTTTTCTCATTTACATCCTCTTCTGATTTCCCTCTAAGGAACTATTTCAGAAAGCAAATGAAGAAATGTACCTGGAAATTCATAATATGCTGAAAGAAGTACAGAATGAAGATATGTTGAAAGTGAGGAAAAATCTTTGTAGACGCTACTTTGTTTTTTAATAGTCAGCCTGCCTTTACTGATATTCCATAGATAGGCCTAATGTAAATTTTGGAAGGAATTTTTTAATATCTGAACATTTGTTTTGGCAAATGTCAGGGTATCTTTTGGACTGGAAATACCTTTGTTGGTTTCAGAGGATCAGACAGTTTTATATGCAAAATGACTTTCTGGAGAAACAAGCATTTCATTAGGCAGCTGCCTGGAAATTTTAAGAGATGCTAATTGCTTGGCAGACTTAGAGGAGCAGGGAGCACAGAGGGATGCTCTTGTTACCCCAATTCATGGAAAGCAGAAAGTGACACCAAATTGAATGTAAGAAATCTGTTTTCTTGTTGGGATGCTACTTTCTTGTTCCTTTAAACAAGTTTTATATTTTTTTCTAGTAAAACATCAGATAAAATTTAACACAGAGAAAAACAATTTAATTTCTCAAATTATGGAGCATCTCAAACACAGTAATTATGCCTGAAGGACCAGATGTCTCTCCCCCAATATTGTCATTCTTACAATTAAAAAATCCTCAAATATTATTAATCAAATATTAAAGAAATAATATCATGCTTAGAGGTAGGGTTTATTGCTACTGATCACTTTGAGTCCTAAGAAGCAATATCTACCTACACATTATGGCTAATAAATAACTAACAGATCTTTTTTACTAGGTAAATTCTTTGTTTATTGGCTATATTACTAAACATTTACAGCTTAAACATTTATGCCTTTAGTTAAGACATTGTATTACCCGTTGCTTAGAAATAAAACTTACTGCCTTCTGAATAAAAATCTCCTAACTATTAAGTGATTAAGTTTTATATTTTTCAGGGATGTTTGAATAATTTCAAGAATTATTTAGGTCTTAAAACATGATATTTTGAACTGCTACTCATGCTTTATAACAAAACCAAAACACATTTATTGAGTGCTTACAGTGAGCCAGTCACTGTTCTAGTGTTTAACATCTGTTCACTAATTTAATTTACAGCAGTCATATCTAGTATGTGATATTATCATCCTCAATTTACAAAAGAGAAAACAAACACATAGAATTTAAATAACCTGCCTTGAGTCATGCAGTCAGGCGATTGGTAGAGCAAGAGTTGGACCCAATTAGTTCAGAGAAGGTTAATTGGGCTATTGAGGTATTTGCAGATTGTGTGGTAAGGGAGACTCAAAAGCAGGAGAGGGACACTGAGAAGGCAGAAGGTTGTTCCTTTGCTCATGAACAACCCTGCTGGGACAATATAAAAGAGGTTAAGAAATCCTTAGAAAAAATCAAAGGTGGTGGTGGAAAGAGCCAAAGCGTTAATAGGCAGGTAGATAGAATCAAAATGCTGGTTCTTCTACTTACTAACTGTATGATACTAAGTAAAAATGGGGTTTGACCTTTATTTTCTCATCAGTAAAATCACTTGACTTATAAAATTACTAACTATGAAGATCAAGCAACTTAACATATATGTTAATAACATATAAATCATACATTGGCAGTGACCGGTACTCATCGAAAGTTAGTTTTCTTCTTTCTCTAATACTTCTGATTCATGCTACACCGGACTTTTCACTTGGGTGGGAAGGCGATAGTAAAAGAATTAATATGTACATTTCTCTCTCATTATATAATATTGGAATAGACTTAAACTTGTTGGACGAATTGGTAAGTTTGCTTACATTATAGTTGCACTTTTTTTCTTTTTTTTGAGACAGAATCTCACTCTGTTGCCAGGGCTAGAGTGCCGTGGCATCAGTCTAGTAGCTCACAGCAACCTCAAACTCCTGGGCTCAGGTGATCCTTCTGTCTCAGCCTTCCGAGTGGCTGGGACTACAGGCATGTGCCACGATGCCTGGCTAATTTTTCTATGTATTTTTAGTTGGCCAATTAATTTCTTTCTATTTTTTTTTTTTAATTAGTGGCGGGGTCTCACTCTTGCTCAGGCTGGTTTCGAAATCCTGACCTTGAGAGATCCACCCGCCTCGGCCTCCCAGAGTGCTAGGATTACAGGCAAGAGCCCCCACACCGGGCCTGTAGTTACACTTTTTATATTTGACGAAGTCGAAAGGTCCAAAGTTGATTTCTTTAATTATTGGACTTTTTATTATTCTCTTGTACCACATATCAACGTTCATTTATATTGGCTATGATTGTATGTGAAGTCAAGATCCATAATACTTAAATACCAGAGCTGCAACCTTTGTCCCTTTAGTGTATTCCCAGATTTTTCTTAGAAGAGGTTTATCTTCTCTACCTTTAAAAGAGTGATGCTAAACACAAACGTGAAATGGTTAGAAGAAAAAGTCACATGTTAGAATTTACCTTTTCAACACCCACTTCAGAGCTTTCTGTTAGGTGTTGCTGCTTCATTGAATTACAAATAATACAACTGACATGTTCTTGTTCATTTGTGTTAACCACACTAAAAGTTTGTTATTATAAGAGTATAAGGAAGTTTTCACATCTTAGCAATCACCTACTCATTGTATGTCTTAAGAAGACCATTTGATACAACCTCTAATTTAAAACTGCGTTCCTTTTTTTAAACCATCGTTTTCAGCACTTTCCCTTTCCTCATCCCTTGGTGGTGAGGTTTTGGCAGAAAGTGAGATGGAAATGAGGGGGAGGCTTCTAGATGCTCATCCAGCTCAACAATCATACTTAGTCTACCTGGCTTAGTACAAGTGTTATGGTAGTCCCTTTGTGCTTTCATGTTTTTAAAAACAATTTTCCAACCACATTTCTAAGATTTAGAATCAGTTTCAAACAAAGACATCTTTTGCTTTAAATCTCTAGTTCGTGCCTTTTCTTTGCATAAACAAAAACGAAACAGAATTGGCAATAATGATCAAAATGAACTGTTTAAAACATTTGCTACATTCTACCCAATTATGCAGATAATGTCCTCCATGCATAAAATGTCTCATTTTTCTTGAAAACATCCTCTTCCCTCTGGCTGCTATGGTCCCTGTTTTCTTGTTGTACACTATGGACTGTTACAGAGAACAGGGCTGGGAGGTGTTCTAAGAGTGCTGTAAAGCATTTCAATCATTGTTGCCACAGTGGTGGTTGACACATCCCTGTAGTCACAGATTCATTAAGAATTCATATGCGCACCCGTTTTCATTGTAAATGATTAAAAGCCCTCTCTGTGGCTTTATATTTTTAATGGTGCTCACTTCAAAACCCTGCAGCCTTAAGAAATGTTGTTTATATTGATCTATTTTTTAGGTGTCAACATGTAAAAATGTAAATATGCTAAGGTACTTGATAATAGGCAAATTTTCACCTTTAAGTCATTAGCTATAAGCTAACCTAAATTAAAAGCAATGGATTATTAATTATCAATACAATAATTGGATCACAATGCAAAGGAGTTTAATGATTACCAGGAATAGTCTAAATAGATATTCCTTTGTCTTCAAGGACAACTGGCCTCAACCACTGGTTCTGAAACTTTATTCCTTCCCAAGAGGTCTATCGCCTATGATATGATTTGATTCATAACACAGGATCCCTATATATGGTGTGGTAAAGAATGAGGTGATATCTGAAACTGAGACTAATTAGTTAATTAATTGAGCTAGTCATTTTACAAGTATTTATTGAGTGCCTACAATAGCCTAGGCATGGTTCTAGGAACTGGGGATAAAGCAGGAAATGAAACAAGGTCTCCACCTTCATAGAGTTTATATTCTAGTGCAGAGAGAGAGAGAGACAATACCAAAATAAATGCATAATATAATTTCAAGTGGTGATAAATACTATGAAGAAAAAGTAGTGTAAGGGAATAGAGATTGATTAAGGAGGAAGATCAGTATAGATAGAAAGAAAGTGCAGTATTCGAACCTGTAATAAGTAATATTTCTTAAAAAGATTCTTGGTAATTCTAATTTAAATAGTAGACATAAAAATTATTTGTCAAATGAATGAATGAAACACTATTTCCTCTACTATCTCCAGAAATTATTGTTCTAAAAAGCTGGCTATGGGTTTTGATTAAGAGGTAAGATATTTCAGTCTCAGGAGATAAGGTTAGTAGTGATGGTGGATGCTCTATAAAGTGAAACAGTTAACAGGGAGCTCTCTCAAGCACAGGGAGTCACTGTTGTAAAAAGTGTGAATTAAGCTTCTATATTCATGCACTAGGACAATCAGTGACCTAAGTAACAATGACAGTCATTTTACTGCAAGTACTTGAGTTCCATGACTTCTGACATCAGTATGGGTGGTTACAAAGAGGAGACAAATATAGATACAGGCATACTTCCTTTTACTGTACTTCACTTTATTGCACTTCACAGATACTGCATTTTTTGTAAATTGAAGTTTTGTGGCAACCTTGCATCGAGCAAGTCTACTGGTGCATTTTTCTGACAGCGTGGGCTCGCTTTGTGTCTCTGTCTCACATTTTGATAATTCTTGCAATATTTCAAACTATTCATTATTATTATATCTGTTATGATAATCTATAATCAGTGATCTCTGATGTTACTACTGTAATAATTTTGGAGTGCCATTAACCATGTCCACATGAGATGGCAAACTTAATAGATGTTGTGTGTATTCTGACTTGTCTGCCAGCTGACCCTTCTCCCATCTCTCTACCTCTCCTCAAGCCCACTTATTCACTGGGAAACAACAATTTTGAAATTAGGCCTATTTATAATCCTAAAATGACCTCTAAGTGTCAACATAAAGGAAGAGTCGCACGGGTCTCTCATTTTAAATAAAAAACTAGAAATAATTAAGCTTCGTGAGTAAGGCATATCAAAAGCCAAGATACGACAAAAGCTAGACCTCTTATGCCAAACAGTTAGCCAAGCGGTGAATGCAAAGGAAAAGTTCTTGAAGGAAATTAAAGGTGATGCTGCAGTGAACACACAAATGACAAGACAGCAAAACAGCCTTATTGCTGATATGGAGAAAGTTTTAGTGGTCTGGATAGAAGATCAACCAGCCACAGCATTTCCTTAAGCTAAAATCTAGCCCAGAGAAAAGCCCTAACTCTCTTTAATTCTGTGAATGGTGAGAGAGGTGAGGAAACTGCAGAAGAAAAATTTAAATCTAGCAGTTGATTTTTGAGGAATCAACTTTAAGGAAAAAAAAATCATCTCCAATTTAATAGTGAGTACATGTGGTGTTTGTTTTTCCATTCTTTAGATACTTTACTTAGGATAATGGTCTTCAGTTTCATCTAAATTACTTGAAAAAGCATTAATTCATCCTTTTATATGGCTGAGTAGTACTCCATGGTAAACATATACCACATTTTGTTGGCACATGAATTGATGGCATTTTTGGGGCAGGGGGGTGGGCAAAAACCTATCTAATAGGTACAATGAATACTGTTTGGGTGAGGGGCACACTTTTAATCCTGATTCAAGTATTACAAAAGTGACCCATGTAACCAGAAAAAGTTTGTACTCCTATAATACTTTGAAATAAAAAAAGTCATGCCCATAACATAAAAGTACAAGGTGAAACAGCTAGTGTTAAAAGAGAAGTTGCAGCAAGTTATCCAGAAGATCTAGCTAAGATCATTGATGAAGGTAGCTTTACTAAAAAACAGTTTTTCAATGTAAATGAAACAACCTTCTATTAGAAGGATACCATCTAGGACTTTCATAGCTAGAGAGGAAAAGTCCATGCCTGGCTTCAAAGCTTCAAAGGACAGGCTAACTCTCTTGTAAGAGGTTAATGCAGATGGTAACTATAAGTGGAAGCCAATGCTTATTTACCATTCTGAAAATCCTAGGGCCCTTAAAAATTATGCTAAATCTACCATGCCTGTGCTCTATTAATGGAACAACAAAGCCTGGATGACAGGACATGTGTTTATAGCATGTTTACTGAATATTTTAAGCCCATTGTTGAAACCTACTTCTCAGAGAAAAAAAAAATACTACTGATCATTGATAGTGCACCTGGTCACTCAAGAGCTCTGATAGCCTTGTACAAGGATATTAATTTTGTACAGACATTCACCTGTAGCTCATGAATCAAGGAGCAATTTTGACATTCAAATCTTATTATTTAAGAAATACATTTCATAAGATTATGGCTACCTTACATAGTCATTCCTTTGATGGATCTGGGCAAAGTAAATTGAAAACCTTTTGGAAAGAATTCACCATTCTAGATGCCATTAAGACCATTTGTGATTCATGGGAGAAGGTCAAAATATCAACAAAATAGGAGTTTGAAAGAAGTTGATTCCAACCCTCTTCAATGAGTTTGAGGGATTCAAGGCTTCAGTGGAGCAAGTAACTGCAGATGTGGTAGAAAGAGAAAGAGAACTAAAGTTAGAAGTGGAGCCTGAAGATGCAACTGAATTGCTACAATTTCATGATAAAACTTTGATGGATGAGGAGTTGCTTCTTATGGACGAGCAAAGAAAATGGTTTCCTAAGATGAATGTACTCCTGGTGAATGTGCTGTGAACATTTGTTGATATGACAATGAAGGATTTAGAATATTACATAAACTTAGGTGATAAAGCAGCAGCAGAGTTTCAGATAGTTGATTTCAATTTTGAACATTCTACTGTGTGTAAAATGCTGTCAAAGAGCATTACATGCTACAGAGAAATATTTTGTGAAAAGAAGAGTCAACTGATGCAGAAACCTTCATTGTTGCTTTGTCTTAAGAAATTGCCACAGCCATCTCAACCTGATCAGTCAGCAGTCCTCAATACTGAGGCAAGATCACCCACCAGTGAAAAGATTACAACTTCTAAGGGCTCAAATGATCATTAGCATTTTTTTACTAATAGAGTATTCTTAAATTAAGATGTGTAGTTTTAAAAATATATAATGTAATTTCCACTTAACAGACCACATAAAGTGTAAACATACTTTTATACGTACCAAGAAACCAACAAATTTGTGTGACTCTCTTTATTGCAATTATTTGCTTTACTGTGGTGGTCTGGAACCAAACCTGCAATATCTTTGAGGTATGCCTAAACAGAAAACATTCTTGAAATACATACATCAAGGCATTTTCTATTGTGATGGGCAGCAGTAAATAAGAAATGAGTAGGTCTCAAAGAGTTAGTTCTTTACTGCTGAAAAATGTACTTAGAAAGAAAGACATATCCTAAATTGCTTCAGTATACAAACTACAGTATACAAAGATCCCAAAGACTATTGTAATTTCCCATCACATGCTCTCTAACAACATAACATTCTTTGATATCAAAAGTATTTGATGATTTGAAAATCTGTTTTTCAAAAGAAGTCCCCATTACTATATGAAATGTTCTCAAAGGCACTCCATGGCCTGACCTCCCCGAAACATGAATATTGAATTGGAAATGCCTTATAACTTAATATTTTACCCCTCTCAGGTGAGATTTTTATTTATATGAGGATTAAAACCTCAAAGGAAAGGCAGGAAGCTTTTTAATGGGATTTCAAGGCATCAGGCAGATAAGGGAGATCTTTTGAGAAGGTTCCTAACATTTCACCAGCTAGTAATTTCACTTAAGAGTAAGGCAGAGCTATTCTAATTGCAGGAATGGGAAGAAAACTTCACCTTTTTGTTAACTTTATTCAAGGTCAAATTTTCTTTTTTGACTTTTCTATATTTATTTGTTACATAGTTACTATTCAGAGTTAAAGCTTTCTACTCCACTTATTGAACTAATTAAGAAACACATATGCAGGTACATATACAGAAAGATAAGAGAGATAAAGAAATGCTATAAAAATACCACAAATAAAGCTAAAATCTTTCCTGTTCAATATTTGCTTCTTGTTTTACATTTAGTGTGTATTAAATTGTCAGCATTTCACCAGTTTCCTTTTGGTAACGCTGCACTCCAGTAAGTGAGGGTACTACAGCTTACGAGAAGGAAATGTTATCCATAAAAGAACTTTTCTATTGAATGAATCAGAAGATAAAACCAAGGCACTTTTAAACATATCTCTATTATTTTTGTTCTCAGGTTGTTGCTCTGGACCTTGAGTTTAAACTAGTTCAGAATCAATCAACTCAACTCAGAATGAAAGACTTCTCAGAAGAAAGGGAGAACACAGGAAAATATATATTTTCAAATAGCCTATCATCCCTTGTCTCCCAGATGGAATTTATCACTGTCTCACACAGGATCAGGGCACACGGTGAAACACTTGGAGAGCAGATGCTCAGGTCAAACAGCTGACATTGTCACCTAAATTGAAAGGTGGGTTGAGAGTCATTAGACAAGATAGTAAAACAAGGGGAAAAATAAGTGTCTATTCCATACAAATAAAATCTGCCTTTCATTAGTTTTATCTAGAATATAATGCTGGTTGTGAGCAAATCTGAACTGATCTCAGAAAAGCAGTCAATTTATAATTTTACAACCCATAGGAACATTGTAAAATAAGAATGGAAACTCATGAGGTAATGGAGAATGATTTCTTCTTTCTTTGGGAATACCCATTGGGTTATATTATGTAGATGCATGGTGAATTTTTTAGGGATGAGTTATTTGATTAATTTTTTGGAATTTCATTTAATCAAGAAAGATAACATTGTAGATTTTTCAAGCTTAATGATTGTTATATTAATATTATTTCTAATGACTTAGTGACAACATAGTAAAACAATGGGTATGCCCAATAGGAGAAAATGCTTCTCCTAACACAGCATCTGAATATGAAATAGAAGAGATTAAAAGTCTCAGGAGGGCAAACCTAAATGTTTATTGTGTACAATACACTGGTAAAGGCTTTAGGAGTAAAGGATTAACTCCTTTACTGTGTGCTGTGTCAGAATCATCAGTTAACCAGCAGACTGTCATACCTTTAGTAATCACAGTGACAAAATAAGAGCCTTGGCTTAAAGGAAAGGGAAATTGATGGGAGACATATATTACCGTTAACTCAGGTAGAGTGGAACTCATTTTCTTCCAGTTTCTCTTTTCTGACTGGCTATCCTTATTTTTTTTTTTTTTTCTCTTTTGTTAACCTCATTTTTATGGGTGCTCTGAAAATATTGGTTATTGATTTTACAGTTATCATGAAGTTGATAAATGCTAAAATTTCTGCCCTAGGACAATCTTTTAAAATAAAATTGTGAAAAGATGAAAAGCTACTAAAAGAAATAGTGATGCCCATGAATGTTTGTTTCTGTTCTATATATTTACATTGTATTCATATGTCTTATTTGTCACTGAAGCTCTTTAACTCATTTAGTAATTCATCTGTTCATGCACTTGAATTTTTGTCCACAATGTGCCAGGCACTGTGCTTTGGCCTGAGCATAAAAAGATGAATAGCTCATTGTGTTTTTGAGTTTTTATTTTCTGGGACACTAATCAAGGATTGGTTAATGATGAAACTGTCATAAATGTTACGCTACAAGCTTTATACAATATTATAGGGGAGCAGAGAAAGGTGAGGTATGTTTTCAAGGAAAAGGTGACATCTAAGTTGGGTCTTCAATTCAAACTCAAATTAACTTGGGAGAGGAGGGTGTTCAAATTACCTAAGCTGTGGATGCAAAGCATGGGCCTAAGTGAGCCATGGTAATGTCACTATCTGCAGGTCCACCTCAGTGTTCCTCCTGGTAGGCCCTCAGTAAACAGACATTGGAGAAAGAAATCAACACGCATGGAATGTAAGGTTGCAGGAATACCTGTAAAGTATTTGGGTACAATAAGACTATTTTTATAGAGCTAAGAAAGTAACTTCTTGGGTGAATATTAGGTTATTTCTGGCTTTAGCATTGCCATGTTTTTGTCGTTATTGCTGGTGTTTTCCCCTCTTTTATGTCTCTTCAGAAATAAAAACTGTAAGAAGGGCCTCGTGGCGCAACGGTAGCACGTCTGACTCCAGAAATAACAACTGTGAGGTTCTCTTATGTCAAGGAGTGAGAAAATTACAAAGCTAAGGCATAGGGGGAAATGAGATAGAAGTAATTCTAAAATCATAAGTTTTTGAAAAAACTACTAGGGATATATAAGGCATATTTTAGAGACTTCAACAGTAGTAGGCAGTAGTTCTGTAATTAATTCATACGAACTCAATGGAAGGTAGAAGAAGCAATGTTTGATCCATGGTATTGTTTGTGTGAAATATTAGGTCAGTGAAAAAGTCATTGCAGTTTTAGCATTGTTGACATTTGTTATTTGATATTTGAATACATTCTTAAATAAATGTGGTTATGTTATACATCATTTTAATGCACATTTCTCGCTTTATGTTTTTTTGTTAATGACTTATTACTTGCTGTTTATTTTATATTTATTTTAGACTATGGAAATGATGTTAGACAAAGAGTAAATTCAAGCAATTTTCTTATTTGCGTTCAAAATGGGTGGTAAAGCAGCAGACACAACTCGCAACATCAACAACGCATTTGGCCCACTGTACATAATGAACGTACAGTGCAGTGGTGGTTCAAGAAGTTTTGCAAAGGAGATGAGAGCCTTGAAGATGAGGAGCGCAGTGGACCGCCTTCAGAAGTTGACAATGACCAACTGAGAGCAATCATGGAAGCTGATCCTCTTACAACTACGGGAGAAGTTGCGGAAGAACTCAACGTTGACCATTCAAGGTCATTTGACATGTGTAGCAAATTGGAAAGGTGAAAAACCTCAATAAGTGGGTGTCTCATGAGCTGACTGAAAATCAAAAAATAGTCATTTTGAAGTCATCTTCTCTTCTTGTTTGCAACAACAATAACCATTTCTTGATTGGATTGTAATGTGCAACAAAAAGTGTATTTTATACAACAACTGGTGACGACCAGCTCAGTGGGTGGATGGAGAACCAGCTCCAAATTGCTTCCCAAAGCTAAACTTGCACCAAAAATAGGTCATGGTCACTGTTTGGTGGTCTGCTGCTGATCTGATCCACTACAGCTTTCTGAATCCCAGTGAAACCATTACATCTGAGAAGTATGCTCAGAAAATCAGTGGGATACACTGAAAACTACAATGCCTGCAGCTGGCATTGATCAGCAGAAAGGGCCCAATTCTTCTCCATGACAATGCCTGACCACAGGCTATGCTACCAAAGCTTAAAAAGTTGAACGAATTGGGCTATGAAGTTTTACCTCATCCGCCACATTCACCTGACCTCTCGCCAACCAACTCCCACTTCTTCAAGCATCTCAACAACTTTTTGCAGGGAAAATGCTTCCACAACCAGCAGGATGCAGAAAATGCTTTCTAAGAGTTCTTCGAATCCTGAAGCACGGATTTTTATGCTACAGGAATAAACAAACTTATTTCTTGTTGGCAACAGTGTGTTGATTGTAATGGTTCCTATTCTGAATAATAAAGATGTGTTGGAGCCTAGTTATAATGACTTAAAATGCATGATCCCAAACTGCAATTACTTTTGCACCAACCTCAATAAATCCTTCAAACCAAAATTAAATACCTTAACTTATGAGACTATTTGAATTTCTAAATATCACGTTATGTGCTAAAATTCATAGTGAGAAGCAAATATTGTTAATAGTTAATAATATCTAATATCTATGAAGCATTGCAAAGGTAGTTTCTTAAAGGGAAATCAGTCATCATTCTGAGTATGGAAAATATAGAATTTCTAAAATGCTTGTCTTGGTTGTTACGAAGAAGTAATACATATTCTCTATGTTTGAGTTTACAGTTTGATTTTTTTTTTCTGCTTAAATAAAACTGCAGCTGACCCTTGAACAATGTGGGGATTAGGGGAGCCAATCCCTGCGCAGGTAAAAATCCACATATAACTTTTAACTCTCTTAACTACGACTAGCCTACTATTGTCCAGAATCCTTGCATATATTTTATATGTTATATATAGCATACAAATAACATATATTTTGTATGTTGCATATATTATATTCTCACAATAGATATTTTGTGTGTTATATATCATATATTGTATTCTTATAATAATGTAAGCTAGAGAAAAGTAATGTTATTAAGAAAATTATAAGGAAGAGCAAACATATTTACTATTCATTAAGTGGAAGTGGATCATCACATAGGTCCTCATCCTCATTGTCTTCATTTTGAGTAGGCAGTGGAGGAGGAAGAAGAGGGGGGTTGGTCTTGCTGGCTCGGGGGTGGCAGAAGTGGAAGAGGAGGCTGGAGAGGAAGGCACACTTGGTGTAACCTTAAAAACTACATCGTAATTTATATTTCTCTGTTTTGCCTTTTCATGTCTCTAAAAATGTTTTTATATGGTACCAATCCTTCTTCCCTCACTTACTTTAGTCCCTGTATCATAGAAGGGTCCATGTCATAAAAGAAGTCAAAAGAAGTCTTGAATATTCAAAGCACTTCTGCCAGTTTGCCTAATGTCAATTTGTTTTCCGGCATTGCTTCTTCTATTTCTTCTTCCTCATCATCTGGCACTGACTCAGAAGCACCCATGCCTGTTGTCATTGTCTGTTAATTCCTCTGGTGTGGTATCTATTAGCTCTTGAATTTCTCCAAGATCCACATCTTGAAACCCTTTTCTCCCATCTTTTTTGCCATATCCATAACCTCTTTCATTATTTCCTTTATTGACTCTGTTGTAAATCCTATGAAGTCATGTACAACATCTGGACATGGTTTTATCCAACAGGAATTTATTATTTTGGACTTGATCATTTTTATGTTTTTTTCTATAATAACAATGGTATCATCACTGGTGTAATCCTTCCAGATTTACATGATGTCCTCCATAGCATTGGCAATTTTTTCCGTAGAGGACTGTGTGTAATGAGCCTCACAGGTCCTTATGGCCCCCGATCTAGAGGCTAAATCAGACTTGTGTTTGGGAGTCAATAAACCACTTTGATGCCTTAGGTAATGGACTTATGGGACCGGGTGGCCAGGGGCATATTTCAATATCAAAAGAACTTTAAAAAGCAGTCACTTACTAGCAAGGTATTTTCTGACTTCAAGGACAAAGCATGAATGGCACCAATCCAGGAAGAGGGGTTCTTGTTGTCTAGTACCTACATATATTTTATGCATTCATAATACGTTTAACCTTTTCTTAATTTTTTCAGTATTTCTAGGCTATGCAGTTTGTTTGTGAGTTTTGTCAAATCATGGCAAATATTCAAAAAATTTTTCTATATATTTATTGAAAAAAATCTGGACCCATGCAGTTCAAGCCTATGTTGTCTGAAAGTCAATTGTAGTCATATTTTAATTCTACACATTTTTATCAAAATTAATATAAGGCAATTGATTAAATAGTGACTACCCTTCCCATCCTCCTGCTCATGTCTACTTCTCTGGTTGGGTCTTAGTGGAAATAGGATAATAAGAAACCAGAAAGAACCTCTGTTTTGACAGCCTTGAGAGATACGGGTCAGTGTCTTGCTTTGTTCTAAATAGACAACTCTTCTTTCATTATCTAATAAACACTTGGTGTTGTTGAGGGATCAATTTGATTGGGCCATTTGAGGAGTCTGGGAATGATTTCTTTTTCTTTTCTTTTCTTTTGTTTTTTTGAGAGACAGGGTCTAGCTCTGTTGCCTTGGCTAGAGTGCAGTGGTATCATCATAGCTCACTGCAACCTCGAACTCCTGGACTCAAGCAATCCTGCCTCAGCCTCTTGAGTAGTTAGAACTATAGGTATGCACCACCATGTCTGACTGATATTTCTGTTTTTTTTTTTTTTTTTTGTAGAGACAAGATCTCACTATATTGCTTAGGCTGGTCTTGAACTGGCCTCAAGCAATCTTCCTGCCTTGGCCTCCCAAAATGCTAAGATTATAGACATGAGACACCATGCCTTGCCTGGGGATGATGTTTAATAGACTCATTCTCTTTGCCCTAATTTAAGGGGATTTCAGAAATCAGTGCCAAATGTGCACTAGTCTCTGGACTAGCAGCTATGTAAATATTTTATCCAATCCCCACAATAATTCTTTGAGGTAAGTGCATTTATTATCCTCATTTTACAAATTTGGAAATTGAAAAATATAATTAAGTATAAGACATAAAGTTATTACATGATGGAACAGGGATTTAAATTCAGTTTTTATTTTTTAATTCCCAATTAAATAATCTTAATTATTGTTATATTAAGTTATATTAAATTATTAATTAGGTTATATTAAAGTGCATATTTTTTACTTATATCCTGGTGTATTATTTGCATGCAGGGAAAATATGGTTAAAGGTAGACCTCAGCAGCTGGATTAGTTTTTATTTGCTCATGTAACTGTAAGCTTAAACTACTTCCATAGGCAATGAACTTAATGCTGGTGTTCCCTCTAACATGGTTCAATTCCTACACATCTATATTTCCCAACTAGGTGTCAGCAAAAACTATTTGGTTGGGCCTGAAAGAAATCTAATACTTTGCCTGTGACTTTCAGAAAACCATGTGTGCACACATTGTAAAAGCCTCCTAAATTAAATTTGCAAAATAAACTCATCATTTCTAGTCGTCTCTGTTATGAATAAAGCACAAAGAGTGCTTATGCTCTTGCTCTCGGAGGGCTTTTTATATTCTGTGACAGGCTGAAGAACTGCTGTAGGAAAGAGTCTGGAACAGCAGAGACTGGTCGTACAAGTCACCTCTTGTCTCACCTAGTTAATATCAGCAGACTCTAAGAAGGTCCGACACCTGTATGTGATTCAGGGAATTAGGATCAAAGAGATTCTTCCATGATCTGACTTTGGTTTGCACTCCCAAGTGTACTTTGCTCTTGCAAATCTATTTTTCATTTTCACCATCTGAAAAAGGAAGCTTGCTGCTTTAACTAGAGGCAATAAAACATGGAGGTGGAATCAATGAATCATAAATTAGTGATTCAAGGATCTGTTAAGTGTAAGCTAGATAGGATATCTATTTGGGGCATGGAATTATTATGGTGGTTGTGTTCATAGATTTAGTTGTCATCACAGTTCATGCTATGAAAAATAAACATATCCATTAAGAGAGTTACCCTGGTAAGCCATGCAAATTCACCTCGTCTAACACAGAGATGACAATTCTATCTTTAAGATACAGAACTGAAGTAAAATTAGTACTCTTTGTTACAGGTAGTGGCTGCCTGCCAAGTAGCCCTAACTCATTGAATGACATCTGAGAAGGACCAGGAAGAGCTAAAATGCATGGGTGATACATGAAAGAAATCAAATGAATAAGGTGGAATTCTAGGATAGGAAAGCCATTAGCAGAAATATTAAACATGTAGACAGCACTTTGCTTATAAAATTCTTTATAATCATTTTTTATTTGATTCTTTCAGGCTTTTACCAGCAATGTAAATTCTGTGATATTGTTCTTTCAAATATTTAGCATGCATATTTTTGCTTTAAAAAAATTGGAGAATATTGCTGACATCAACCTGGCTTTAAAACAGAGGCATCAAAATACTCTGAAAGGTCACACTAAAGAAATTAAACATGACCTCTCAGCTTGAGAGATCTAAACTGATAGGTTTTTTTTTTTTTGATTTTCCCTTTCTTCACTGGAGGTTTTTTATGCTAGTATTCTCCCCATTTTGGAGGTTAATGAAATAAAGCTCATGTCTTTCCCATTTTACAAATTCATACCATTAATAACTTAATAAAAATTCATGTCAGTCACAGATTGAGACAAAGACATAGCTTTGAATTAGTTCCCTTTGTGGAGTTGCTTTCCAGGTGTTCACAATAAATCTCTATACTTTGTTGTATTCATATGTTTGGTTCATATGAACAATGAAAAACAAGATTCTTTATTTTAACACTATTTAACATTATTTTAAACACTACATTATTTAACTATTATGGAATATATGAAAACGTGAATAGTTTCTTTAAATGAGTCAGAAATGACTCATAAATGTTCAGAACTCTATAGACATGCATTTTGAATGATATATGCAGAAAAATTCCCTTGGCTTTACTCTGTATTTTGTGGACCATTCTGTAGTTCAACTTGCATGGTCTGTATCAGGGATAAACTTATAGTCCATTGGCTAAATCCTGCCTACCACCAGTTTACTTAAAGATCTATAACAGAGCCACTCCCACACCATTTACTTATGTGTTGGTTGTGCTTATGTATTGCTTTTGCGCTATAACAGCAGAGTTTACTTGTGATAGAGACTGTTTGACCTATAAGCCTAAAATACTTACTATCTGGATTTTTACAACAAAATGTGTGCTGACTCCTAGTTTATATGATGCAAGCAGGAAACCTAGACATTATTATAATAAAATATATATAAAGGTTCATGTACATAAATACGTAGGAAGTTATAAAACTAAAATTATTGAACTTAGATTCCAGGCTGAATGAATGTTTAATACATGCACATATTGTTCAGATTAAGAAAATATCCTATCAAAAGTTTCTCATCTCCAAACTTTTTATTGGTATGTTTCTCAGTAACTTAGAAAGTTGCCAACAATCTAACATAGGAAGTAGAGAAGTTTTAACTCGCTAGAGAAAGATTCAATTCCATTTCATTCCATTTCAATTACATATGGGAAGCTGGCCTTTACATTTGCTCATAATCCAACCTAAGGTATTTAAAGTGAAACATATGTATTACTCTTCTCAGAATTCATTTATCAACCAAGTTATAGCAATCAAAGAGGATTAAGGGAGGAAAATTCTTTTGCTGTATGCAATGTTATGCAATGTACAAAATCAAGGGAAAGGATGGCAATATTATAATTTCATGGTTCTAAAAATATGTAGATCCAAAATAGTTTTAAAAAAATTCTCATGGACATAACATTATATGTTTCACAAGTAGCCCACTGAATGTGCCTCTGAACTGCTAATGAAAATTTAGAGGGTTCAGAGTTTAAAAAACCAAGAATTAACTATTGCAGTAGGATCATTATGCCCTACCCTCTTCAATATGTTTATCCTGGTTTGGTAAAAGCAAAAAGGTTAAGCAATTAGTTATACTTTCATTTTCAGTATTCTTATTTTTGATTTTTCAAAATAGTGCTTTTAAGCAGAAAACTTGACCATTGATGGAGACTGTTTAAAAATAAACAACTTGCAAGAACAACTTAAGACCATAATTCATTTGAGGGTTGTTACTGTAACAAATGTGCTCATTTCCCAACTTGCACATTCAACCATTTTGAATGCTCTATAGATTAATTCATAGCCAAGGGAAAGGTTTTCTAGACTTTAAAACTATTTATTAAGCACTATGGCAAACACAAAATGTTATAAATAAACTTATCTTAAGTTTAACTCAATAGGCACAATGTACTAAATTTTAAAAATGTTACGTGAGCTACATAAAAATGTTACATGAAGTGCACAAATTTTGGCTTAGATTATATCAAGGATACATTTATTTTAACAAATTCATATAAAATTTTGATAATCTTTCACTTGCTTTAGTCACACTTGTTATTACATAAAATATAATGAACTTAGATTGTCAAAATATAAGGGCATGAATTTATTTCATGTTTTCTTAAATTTTTCTTCTGACTCAATTTTCTTTTAGGCTTGGTCTCAGAGCTAGTAAGGATAGACTCATGCACTCAATTAGAATTGAGGTGTGAACACAGTAGGAAGGGTTCATTTCTTCCTATATAATGTCAACCATGGATATTCAGTGAGAAAAGTAGTTAAAACATATATAATAGAAAAGTCTTCTTCTGTACAACAACAGCAGCAAAACAACGCTCCAAAACATTTTTTTTAAATAAGATATTTACTCTGGTTATTTTGTCTTAAAACAATCCTGCCTTTTTCTTTTTTTCTTTCTCTTGTGTAATAGCTCTTATCATTCTACCATTTTATATAATTCACAATTTGTTATGTTTAATAATCATTGTCTGTCTCTCTTGCTACATTATAAACTCTATGAAGCAGTGATTTTGTCTGTTTTGTTCCTATCATATTTTATGTACCTGACACATAGTAGAAATTCAGTATATATTTGTACGAGAAAGTCAGGAAAGAACAAAAGAAGGAAGGAAAGAATGGTTATCATTTTAAAGAATTACTAAGGTGAAATAATATGAATTATAACATACAGCAACACAGTGAGGCAAATCAAAATTATTAAAAGCGTTGAGGTAACTCTTTGCTTTTTTCTCTTCCACAAGGATTGTATTTTTCTAAACAATAAGACTTGGCTAGAAATAGCTGAAAGCTGAAATCCATTCCATACTCCACTTGTCAAATTCTCAACCCTGATATGTCTTGTCTTTGACCAGAGAGAAAGTCTTTTTCTGATTAACACAGGGGCTTAGTGTGGGCCAGCTTTAACCTTCGCATCTATAACCTTTGAATCTACTCATCATTTGTTATAATCTTCATTCTTGGACTGATGTTCTATCAACTCAGAAAAGGCATTCACTCCAGTGAATTCCCCTAAACTTAGCAATTTGTTTTTCTGTTATAGCAACTTGCTGATTCTTTTTTACTTAAAGTCCTATTTGTGTGTTCAGGAATGACACATTCCACTGTTAGCCCTCACTATAAACTTCTGTCAGATTAAATAAGTAAATGAATGAGGACATCTCTTACATACTGGACACAAAGCCTTTTTTCTTTTTTTCCCCTAAAATAGAGATAAAATTTACTGTAGATTGAATGATTGGTCCCAATGTTTCACTCCTCCTAGCAACCACATTTTTACCATGGTCTTTCATAGGCAGGAGTTTTTTTTCTACTCTTTGCATTGGGGCTTAAATATGACTTGCTTTAATCAATGTTAAAAGCAATGTTGTATTTTAAAGTGATCAAATGAAGAACGAAATTTATATGATCATCTCAATATATGCAGAGAAAGCACTTGACAAAATTCAACATCCTTTCATGATAAAAATGCTCAGTAAATTAGGTATAGAAAAAGAGTACTTAAACACAATAAAGGCCTTATCTGACAAGCCCACAGATATGATCATAATCCATTGTGAAAAGCTAAAATTTTCTTAGAAAATCATAAACAAGACAAGGGTGCCCACTCTTGCCACTTCAATTAAATATAGCTCAAAGTTCTAGCCAGAGTAATTAAGCAAGAAAAAGAAATAAAAAGTATCTAAATCAAAAAGGAAGAAATAAAATTTTCTCTGTTTTCAGATGACATGATCTTATATGCAGAAAACCCCAAACACTTCACTAAAAAGTTGTTAGAACTAATGAATAATTTCAGTAAAGTTGTGGGATACAAAATCAATCTATAGATATCAGTTGCTTTTCTGTACACTAACAATGAGCTATCTGAAAACGAAATAAAGAAAACACTCTAATTTACAATGGCATCAAAACTAATAAAATACTTAGAAATAAATTTAACCAAAGGATTGAAAGATCTGTACATTGAAAACCATAAGCAATTGAAGAAATAAAATTAAGGCACAAATAAATGTAGAGGTATTCCATGTTTATGTGTTCATGAATCAGAAGAATTAACATTGTGAGAATGTCCATATTACTCAAGTTAGTCCATAGATTCAATGCAATTTCTATCAAAAATTTAGTGTAATTTTTCACAGAAATAGAAAAAAATCCTAAAATTTATATGAAACCACAAAAGACCAAGAATATCTGAAGTAATCTTTAGCAAGAAGAACAAAGCTGGAGGCATCACAACACCTGATTTAAAAATATACTACAAAGCTATAGGATTCAAAATAGTATGTTACTTTCATAAAAACACAAGAAGAAGAATG
>CAUYRT010068659.1:0-10760 GCA_963574885.1 Lepilemur ruficaudatus
GTCAATTCATGAGTGGATTGTTAAAATTTGGTATGTGTTCTCAATGGACTATTATTCAATTTTAAGAAATGACAGTGAGCTAGCACCACTTATACTATCCTGGATCAAGCTTAAGCCCATTATTCAAAGTGAGGTGACACAAGACTCGAAGAATGGGCCCCACTTGTACTCGCCATCAAACTTGTATTGACCGATTAACACTATGGTGCTCAAATGGTGGGAGTGATCACTAGGGAATTGGGGCATGGGGGTAAACCCACGTCTGAGCAATGTGGTGGGCACCGTGGAGGGGCGGGACATGCTTGAAAATGAGTTGGGGAGTGGAATTAGGGGTCTCAATAGGGGAAAGGAATGTCTCTAAAACTGATTTATGTGATTAATTGTACATCTAGGTAAATTCACTGAAAATCATTTACTTGTGGATTTAAAATGGAGTAAAGGCATGATATGTAAAGTATACTTCAATAAAGAAAAAAAAACATTTTAATTGGTTCCCTCATTAATTAATGAATTAAATAAAATTTTTGACCAGTTATATTTCATAATGGCACAAGACTCATGTTTTAGTTTTTGAAAACTACACTTTAGCAGTGACCAAAATGACTTTGCTACGAGAAAAAGAGATCAGCACCCTATTCTACACTTTAAAATCTTAGGGTTAAGACTCTAAAGGTCATCCAATCAAAATAGGTGGGAATCTTTGTGACACCTATTTCTGCGCCACCTTGGCTCTTACGCTATTCCCTATGCCTAGGATGCTCACTCTTTCCTTTGCATCATTCAGTGTTACCACACCATTCAAAATTAGGTCAAAACTATGCTCATTGCAGAAAGCCTTCCATAGATATCCCTATCCCTATCTGATTACTTCTTTACTCCGTATCCCACCAAGGGTTTATGTTATACTATAATACACTAATTCAAATACTTTTAAGTGCTCTTTATTTTCCTAATTCTAAAAACATCCTCTATATACCACTAACTACCATCTTAGTTTCTGTCTCTCTTCTAATCCAAACTTCCCTTTCTCTACTTCCTTACTACCTATTCATTTCTCAAACCATTGCATCTGGTTTTTTTCCTCACTTCAATAGACGGTCCTTAATAAGTTCATTTCATCAATATAACTTCCTAAATGTCAAGTCATATATATATATATCACTAAATGCTTATTTTCCTACACCTATTTGTACCTGATACTCTCTACCTACCCTGCTTCTATTACAAAAAAAATTCTTTTGGTATCCCCTTCACCCATACTTTTCTGCCCATTCTTTCTCAGTCTTCTCCATAGGCTCCCTTCCCCATTATATCCCTAAAAGGTTATTCCCCAGGACTCCATTTTCAAGGTCTTTCTTTTCTCTTTTCTCTTTCTATTCATATTTCCCACTGCTCTCATCTTCATTCATGTTTTCCACTACCACTTAAAAGCTGATTTGTAAATCTCTAACTCTGGTCCAGAGTCCCTTCCAGAAGTCAGTTTATCTATTCATTTGATGGACATTTGAGTCATTTCTAGTCCTTGGTTATTACAAATAAAACTTTTATGAACATTTCTGCATAAGTCTTTGTATGGACACATTTTACTGCCTGTTGAACTACCTATGCTCAACATAACATTTAATTCATCATGTCTTACAAAACCAACTCTTTATATATTCCACATACCACCAATATAGAAAACTTAGTGTCATACCTGACTGCACCTTTTATTCCATATCAAAACACTAAGTCCTGATTTTTACTTTTAATAGCTTTTTAAAAGTATAATTGGTATCTAACTGTACATATTTAAAGCATACAATTTGATTAGTTTGACATATTTCACCAACACAAAACAAGAAAATGAATATATCCATCATCCCCCAAAGTTTCCTTGTACTTCACTGTAGTTCCTCCCTCCTTTCCCTTCCTATCTCTCTTACCCTCAGGCCACCAGTGATCTTTCTGTCACTATAAATTGGTTTGTATTTTATAGAATTTTATATAAATAGAATCATATAGTATGTATTCTTTTTTTGCCTGGCTTCTTTCACTCAGCACAATTATGTTTATTCATCTTTGTTGTCACGTGTATGAACAGTTCATTACTGGTTATTGCTGAGTAGTATATTATTAATATTAATATTACATGGATTTACCAATTTATTCACCTGTGAATGGACATTTCAGTTGTTTCCAGTTTCCAACTATTACAAATAAAGTTGCTATGAACATTAGTGTAAATGGCTTTGTATGGATATTTTCATTTCCATATACAGAGTGGAATGGATGGATAATATGGTATATATTTAGCTTGTTAAGAAATTTCCAAACTATTTTCCAGAGTGATTGTACTACTTTACATTTCTACCAGCAGTGTATGAGAGATCCAGCTCCTTCATATCCTTGTCATATCCTTGTTTTAAATTTTAGCCATTTATCAGGTGTGCAGTGGTATCTTCCTACTGATTAATGTTGCTGAACATCTTTTCATGTGCTTATTTTCCATCTATTTATCTTCTTTCATGAAGTGTCCAAATCTTCTGCCTATTTTTTGAATTTTTTTATTATTAAAATTTGACAGTTCTTGATATATTCTGGATACAAGTACTTAACAAGATATTAATATATGCTTTGAAAACATTTTCATCCAGCCTGTGTTTTGTCTTTTTTACTTCATTAAAAGCATCTTTTGAAGAACAGACTTCAAAAATTTTAATAAAGTCTTTTTGTATTTTTTTTATGAAGTCTAATTTAAGTCTAAACAATTTCTTATTTATAGATTTTCTTTGGTTGTCCTATGTAAGAATCTAGGAAATTTCTTCTCTACCCAAGATCACAGAGTTTTAGACTGTTTTCCTTTTCTTCTTCTTTTTTTTTAAGGGATAGGATCTTCCTCTGTTGCCTAGGCTAGAGTGCAGTGGTGCGATCATTGTTCATTACAGTCTCGAACTCCTGGGCTCAGGTGATCCTCCCACCTCAGTCTCCCAAGTAGCTGGGACTACAGGTGCACCACCACACCTGGTAAATTCTTTTTATTTTTTGTAGACTCAGCGTCTCATTATGTTGCCCAAGCTAGTCTTGAACTCTTGGCCTCAAGTGATCCTCCCACCTCGGCCTCACAAAATGCTGGGATTGCAGGCATGAGCCACGACATCCAGCCTATTTTTCTTCAAGAAGTTTTATACTTTAAGTTTTACATTTAGGTCTATTATTCATTTTGAGTTAATTTTTGTATATGTCAAAAGGTATATTAAAAATTCTTTTATTTGCACATTAATATAGCCAATTGTCCCATCATTATTTAAAAAGATTATCCCTTTACCACTGAATGACCTTTATACCTCTGCTGAAAATCAATTATCCATATATGTGTGAATATATTTATTTTCTTTCTTTTCTTTTTTCTTTTTGAGAAAGAGTCTCACTCTGTTGTCCAGGCTAGAGTGCCGTGGCATCAGCCTAGCTCACAGCAACCTCAAACTCCTGGGCTCAGGTGATCCTCCTGCCTCAGCCTCCTGAGTAGCTGGGACTACAGGCATGCGCCACCATGCCCGGCTAATTTTTTCTATATATTTTAAGTTGTCCAGCTAATGTCTTTCTATTTTTAGTAGAGACGGGGTCTTGCTCTCTTGCTCAGGCTGGTCTCGAACTCCTGAGCTCAAACGATCCGTTCACCTCAGCCTCCCAGAGTGCTAGGATTACAGGCGTGAGCCACTGTGCCCGGCCTATATTTCTGACTGAATTCTGTTACATTGATATATTTCTATATCTTTTTATTAATACCATACTGTTTTAATTACTGTAGCTTTATAAATAAGTCTTAACATTAAGTATACTTCTCCACTTTGTTCTTCATTTTCAAAGTTGGCTAGGCTATTTAATCCTTTGTTTTCATATGAATTATAGAGTCAGCTTATCAATTTCTACAAAAACAGGATTTTTACTGGGATTGTGTTTAAGGTATATGACAAGGTATATCTTTCCATTTATTTATATATTCTTTAATTATTAGCAATGTCTTATAGTTTTCAGTGAACAGGCCTTTTATATCTTTTGTCAGATGTAATCCTATATATTTTATATTGCTTATGCTATTGGTAATTGCAATTTTTAAAAATATCAATTTCTGAATGTTAATTCATAGATATAAAAATTCAATTTATATTTTTATACTGAATTTGTATCCTACTACCCTTGCTAAGGTCACTTATTAGTTTTTGAAGCTTCTTTGAACATTTCATTGGATTTTCCACCGATTACATTGTCTTCTCTGAATACAGAAAGTTTTATTTCTTCCTTTCTTTTATGAATAATTTTTCTTTTTCATGTTTGACTGCACTGGCTAGAACCTCTAGTACAATGTTGAAGAGAAGTGGTCAGAGCGGACATCCTTGTCTTCTTCCTGATCTTATAAGGAAACACACAGCATTTTACCATTAAGTATTATATTAGCTGCAGTTTTTTTCTAGATGCCCTTTATCAGGCTGGGGAGGTTCCCTTCTATTACTCCTTTGCTAAGAGGTTTTTTATTATTATTAAAATCAGTAGTGGATGGTAGATTTGGTCAAAAACCTTTTCTGTATCTATTGATATGATAATATGGTTTTTCATTTTCAGTTTGTTAAAAAGATGAGTTGCATTGATTGACTTTAGAATACTAAACAATCCCTGAATCCTTGGATAAACCAGACTTAACTCCTGATGTATTAACTTTTTAATATATTGTTGGATTTGACTTGCTAAACTTTCGCTTAGAATGTTGGCATCTATGTTAATAAGCATATTGCTGAGTAGTTTCTTTTCTCATAATGTCTTTGGTTTTGGTATCAAGGTAATGCTGTCCTCATAAAATGAGTTGGGAAGCATTTCCTCCTCTCAATTTTTTGGAAGAATTTGCTTAGGAGTATTATTTCTTCCTTTAATGCTTAGTAGAATTTACTAGTGAAGAAGCCATCCAGACCTACAGTTTTCTTTGTGGGAAGGTGTTTAGCTACAAATTCATGGTTTATAGCTATGTAGGATATATTAGGGTTACCTATTGCTTCTTGAATGAATTTTGGTAGTTTGTGTCTTTCATAGAACTTGTTCATTTCATTTAAGCTGTTAAATTTATAAGTTGTTCATATTATTCCCTTGCGATATCTTTAATATCTGTAGACTCTGTTGCGATGTTACCTCTCCAATTCCTGATATTGGTCACTTGTATTCTTTCTTTTCCTTTCCTGATCATTCTTGCTACATGTTTCTTCTTCTCAAAGAACCAGTTTATCATTTAATTTATGTTCTCTCTTGTTTTTGCTTATTAGTTTACTGATATCTCTTTTGATCTTTATCATTTTTTGTCTTCTGCTTAGAGTTTATGTCCCCCTTTTCCTAGTTTCTTAAGTGGAAGCTGAGGTCAAAGATTAGAGATTTTTCTTTTCTAAAATAGGTGTTAGTAATATAAATTTTCCCCTGAGTACTGCCTTAATTAAGATGCATCCCAGAAATTCTCTCGTGTTTTTGTTTACATTCATTTAAAAGTAATTTCTAATTTCACTTTTGATTTCTTGTCTTGTGAGTTATTTAAGCATGTGTTATTATTTACCACATACTTAGGGACATTTGAGAGATCTTGGTATCGATTTCTAACTTAATTCCATTGAGGCCAGAGAACATACTTCGTAGGACTTAAATCCTTTTAAGTTTCTTGAGATTTGTTTTATGGCCCAGAATATGGTCCATCTTTGTAAATGTTCCATTTGCATTTGAAAAGAATGTACATTTTGTTGTTTCGTGGTAAAACGTTCTAAAAGTGTAAATCAGGTCAAGTTGGTTGATGTTGTTCACTGTAATTGAGGATTTACTTCTCCTCATAGTTCTTGTCAACTGTTGCTTACATATTTTGTTATTGGGTCAATAAACATGCCCCCTTGATGAATTAACTTCTCTATGACTTTGAAATAACCTTTTCTATGGCTGGTAATATTCTCTGCTTTGAAACTTTCTTTATCCCATATTAATATAGGTACTCCAACTTTCTTCTGTCTAGTATTCTTTTTTTCATCCTTTTAATTATTTGTGTTTTTATATTTAAGGTGCATTTCTGGTAGATAGTATATAGTTGGCTGTCACCTTTTTAAATCCAGTCTGTCAATCTGTCTTTTAATTTCAGTTTTTCAATCATTTAATCTAACATAAATAGGTTTAAGTGTACCACTTGGTTTTATTTATTCTTTATTCAGTTTCTCCTTTTTTTTTACTGCCTTCTTTTTTTATGATTCGTTTTTATTGCCTTTGTTGGCTTATTAACTAGAATTCTTTGTTTTGTTATTTTATTTGGTTGCTTAAAGGTTCACAGTATATATTTCAACTTATAGTCTTATTCACTTGTCACAGTGATATTACACCACTTCATGTATAGTGTAAGAGTCTTATAACAGTGTATTTCCATTTCTCTTCTCCTAGCCTTTATGCTATTGTTGGAATATATTCTACTTATACATATGTTACACCTCCAAATACATTATTATTTTCATATAGGCAAATATATTATAGATAGTATTTTTAAAAAAATAGGAAAACTAATCTTATATATTTACCTATGTAATCATCACTTCTGATATTCTTTATTCCTTTATATAGATTCACTTTCCTTCTAGTCAAAGGATTTCTTAAAACTATTCTTATGGTGTAAGTCTGCTGGTGATTTCTGAAAAAGCATTTCACCTTTGTTTTCAAAAATATATATCTGCTGGGTATAAAATTCTAGTTTGACAGTTTTTTCTTTTAGCGCTTTAAATATGTTGCTCAACTGTCTTTTTAATTGTGTTGTTTCTGATAAGAAAGTTGCTGTCATCCTTACTATCATTTCTCTATATACTGTTTTTACCCCCTGATTGGGTTTTCTCTTTAAGATTTTCTCTTTATTCACTGTCTTGGGCACTTTCATTATGAGGTGCCTTGATGTGGAATTTTCTTCATATTTACTGCCTTTGGAGTTTGAGCTCTGTCAATCTGCGAGTTTATAGTTTTCATCAAATTTGTAAAATTTCAGCCATATTTCTTCAAAATTTTTTTATGACCCTACTACCTCCTTTAGGTATGCTGATTACACCTTACATAAGGCTACTTGAAGTTGTCCCACAGTTCACTAATATGCTTTTCTTTCCCCCCTTTTTTTTGTTTTTCTATTTCACGTTGGGTAGTTTCTACTGATATGCCTTAAAGTTCACTCATCTTCTGCAATATTAATCTGTCATTAATCCCATCCAGTGTATTTTTCATCTCATATATTGTAGTTTTCACCTCTAGAAGCTCAGTTTGGTTCTTATATCATACATGTCTCTATTAGCTTTTTGAGTATATGAAATACAGTCATAATAACTGTCCTAATGTCCTTGTCTGTTAATTCTAGTGTGTGTATGTATGTGTGTATATATCTATATATATCATACATATACATATATATATTTGTGTATATATATATGTATACACACACTCATATATCAGTCTTGATCAATTAATTCTTCTCATTTTGGGTCCTGTTTTCTTGCTTATTTGCATGCAAGATGCTTGGAATTTTATCTTATTGGGGCTGATCCAAAATTAAAAAATCAGTACCATTTTGTAAAACCAAATCATCTGATGAGTGGTAGTATATTCTATAACACAGTCATGACTATAGATTCTATCTGAACATCATCAGTTTGCAGTAAATGCAAGAAATGATCACTTTGTAGTATTAAAGGAACAGAAAAGAAAAAGAGTGATCAAAGCAAATATTCTATGATGGCACAAGTGGGATTTTTCTTATCCTTTTAAAAGCCAAATCAAAGCACGATCATTTCTGCAGAACTTCCTGCCTTTGTATACCCTACAATAAAAAAGGTTTTAAGATGTAGGCAGGTTCAATAACCATATGCAGTTAAGTTATTTGGAAACAGTTTGACCCTTTTGGGTTTTGCCTTTATGATTTGTTTGGATAGTCCAGAATAGAATTCTAGTGCTAATTATTACCCACTGCTGAGGTAAAACCTTCCTGAATACTCTACCCAATGACCCATTATTTATAAGGTTTTCCAGTTTGGCTCTTGGCAACATGCACTATTCTGGCTCTGTGTGAGCTTCTGGCACTGTTCCTTTTGGATTATTGTTTTCCCTGACATTGGGTAGTTTCCTCACTCATATATGCTGATCAGTACTCTACTGAATACTTGAAGGAAATCCTCTGCAGATCTCTGAGGTTCTATCTGTGTGTAACTCTCTCTTCCCTGGTGTTCTGTCTTGTGTACTCTATAGCCTTTTTTCTCCCCAGACTCTGAGCTCTATCTTTTCAACTCAACCTGGCTGGGATATCCCTCCCTATACCACAACCTGGGAACTCTCTAAATACTGTAAATCAGGGCAATTGTAAGGTTCACCTTGCTTATTCTTTTTTTTTTCTGGGCTCACTTTCTTTCACTGACTGATGTCTAGTTTCTCAAGAACTGATGTTTCATGGTTTTATTCTTTTTTTCCACGTGGGTGAGTAAATCCATCCCTATTACTGAATCTTGATCAGAAATAGAAATAAAGTCCTGATGATTTTAATTTGTTATTTTAAAAAATCCATTCCCCAGGTACTAATGCCCAAAGTCAAGATTTCATTATGTCACTTGGTTTACTATGGTTGTTTCTAATTGCCTTTTTTATTCAGACTTTTGTCCCCCTCAAATCTTTCCTCTACATAGTCATCAGAGTAACAAAACTGAAATGTAATCTGACCATTTTCATCTACCTTAAAAATCTTTAATGATGGCTGTTGCCCACAAGACTTAGTTTCCTTAACATAACATATAAGTTCTCTGCAGAACTTGCTAGCCACCTCCCTATATCAAATTTTAAATCCCAGCAACAAATTTTCACCCTCAGCAAGTTGTTTTGTATCTCCATGATTTTGCTTATGTTATTATGTCTACCTAGAAATAACTGCTTTCTCCTCTTCCTCCCTGGCCAATTTATCATCCTTGAAGTTTCGTTTAATGTGTTACCTTCTCTAGGAAGCATCACCCCTCAGTTTGGGTTAGAAGTTCCTCTAACATTTGTATATACCTTTAATATTGTACCTTAATATAATAATGTGTGTCTGTCTGTTCCACTCTACTGTAAACTCTTGGAAGACAAGTTTTGTATCATAATCAACTTTGTAAATGTAATGACAGACACGGTATCTGCTTAATAAATCCATACTGAACTGAAAGAATGAACTATTTCAATTGTGTACACTCTGCCTTTCTATTTAACCTAAGAAATTGTCTATTGCTTATTTTATACCCTTATTTAGCACTTATCACAATACTGAGCTTGAAGTTTATTTAAAAAAATATGTGATTAAGTATTTTTCATTGTGATCCCAATATTTTTCTTTAGCTATAACATTAATTCTCTTCTCTAAGCCTGAGATTTAGGATAAAATCTTCTTAAGCTCTGAGATAAGATACCAATTTGATAATAAATTTCTAGTCATTTACAGTATTTTATATTAATTTTTTCTGAAAGACAATGGTAGTAGAGCTTAAGTGTTATGTAAAAGTCATATGAAATCAATTTTAGCAAAATTAGAACAAAATAGGTAATGCTTCTGATCAAAAATTTAAAAAATCAGTAACATTCTATAAAACCAAGTCACCTGTTGATCTGCAGTACATTCTGAAGCATAGTCATGACTGTACATCCTATTTGGACACTGTCAGCTTGCAGTAAGTGTAATAAATGATCACTTTTTAGTACTAAAGAAAGAAGAACAAAAGAAAGATTAAAGCAAAGATTCTATGATATTACAAGTGGGATTGTCCTTTTAAACCCAAATCAAATCATAACCACTTCTGTTAAACTTTCTGACTTTGTTTACGTTACAAAAAGAAGACCCTAAGATCTTATTATAGGCAATTTTAAGTCGCCATAAATAATAGTCATTCCATTTTTATGAACAGTTATAGTCAGAGAACATCCATAAATACCAAGCTAAAAATCTGCTGTTCTTTCTTTAGATTAAAATAAAATTACATACCATAAATCTGAATCCCTTTTCTAGCAATGAATTTTAGTGAATAAAAACAAATTTTCTGCAAAGAAGACAGAGTATAAGGGAATGAAAATGTCATAGATGACTATAATCTGTTGCTTACGTCCTCAAAAAATTTAATTTTGTTATATAATGCCTTAAATAATAATGAAAACATTAACTACAAAAAATTTGTTTTTATTGGTTTATAATTTTTAGACACTGAGCAGCCAGTTATGAAGACTTAGCACTGGATGCTTATACAAGTTGCTTAACCTCTCAGAACCTCTATTTTTTCGTCTGTAAAACTAGAAATAATAGACATTCTATAATGTCCTAGACCAGCGAACATTTCCAGTAAATGTCAGTTTCTTTTTTTTTTTTTTTTTTTTTTGAGACAGAGTCTCACTCTCTTGCCCGGGCTGTAGAGTGCCGTGGTGTCAGCCTGGCTCACAGCAACCTCAAACTCCTGGGCTCAAGCAATCCTTCTGCCTCAGCCTCCCGAGTAGCTTGGACTACAGGCATGCACCATCATGCCCGGCTAATTTTTTTCTATGTATTTTTAGTTGGCCAATTAATTTCTTTCTATTTTTAGTAGAAATAGGGTCTCGCTCTTGCTCAGGCTGGTTTCGAACTCCTGACCTTGAGCAATCCGCCCACCTCGGCCACCCAGAGTGCTAGGATTACAGGCTTGAGCCACTGCGCCCGGCCCTAACATTTTTTTTAACTTTTAAAAAATCTCTTATCATTT
>CAUYRT010068660.1:0-19776 GCA_963574885.1 Lepilemur ruficaudatus
TCTTAACCAGAATCTCTCTGTATTCCTTCCTACAGCCGCATGTAAATCTACAATTGCCTCAAAATAGAAGATGTAATTTAAAAAAAACCTTAATCCTGGATGATGCCAACTGTCTTATGTGCCCAAAAGTGAACAACTAAAGTCTCTGGAGACTCTATCAGGCTCACTTGTGAGCACAGACTTTGCATGGAACCTCTGTCATTAGTGCTTTCCCTCTCTTTCGCTTTTATCCTTCTACTACTGATTCTCATGTGTGTGAAAAATACGTAGACCAGAGGCTTGAATTTGCCTTGGTCTCAGGGGGCAGCCTGAGCCCACTTTTAGCATGTGTGTGAGAGGGAGCTATACCCACCACTCTTCTAAGGACACCAATCAGTCCTCTGTTTCTACCATCTGATGAAAGACAAGTCACCAATATATCTTCATCACCAAATCCAAAGGATGTGAGTGAGATATTACTTGACCTCTCATTAGCATTTGACATATTCCAATCTTTGAAAACATTCTGCTGTTTTGACTTCTAAGTCTCCTGTGGCAGGATATGGAAGTCTCAGCCTGTATGAGTATGGAAACTTAACCATTCTGGGTTTTATTATGCTCATTTTGTGCTCCATCCAAGGGATGAAATAGGAGGGCTTCCCCTCACTTCCTGGGGAGGTTGAAAGATGTAGGCCTCCTCGGCCTCCATGGAAAGGCCAATCATACCTTCACTACTCTGGCCCTGAGTTCAACAGGCCATGAAGAATAAGAATAAAGTGGATTTCAGGCCTTGGGGGAATAAAGGTTTGCGGTGAGGACGCTCAAGATAAGTGGGGGAAGGATGAGGAAGCAGTGGAGAGACTGCTGTCAGATGGGACTCCTGGCAGTGAGGAGCTGACATCCAGGAACTGCTGAGAAGGGGGAAGACTCACATCCGGGAAGCTCTGGGAAAGTGGACCCATCAGAATGCCATGGCAAGAGGCACTGCTTGAGTGCTCAGGAGGCCAGTGAGAAATGAGCCTTGCCTGATGATCACTCAGACTTCTTTCTACAGAGAACTTTCCACCACCTGCACACGAATGGCTTCCCTTTGTCTACGTCCACACCAGAGGGAGCTCCTCTCTGTCTGTTATCAGCACATTACCCAGTGACTGACCAGCAAGAAGGCTCCCAGACATGCCCCGAGACGGTGTCTGGTTCCCATCCCAGGACCCTGTGTGGATGTTCCCTGCTATGTCCTAAATGTTTGTGCGCCCCCAAACTTCATATGTTAAAACCTAATCTCCAAGGTGATGGTTTTATAAGGTAGAGACTTTGAGGAGAGGATTAGGTCATGAGGGTGGAGCCCTCACAAATGGGATTAGTGTCCTTGTAGAAGAGACTCCAGGGAGCTGTCTTGCTGCTTCCACCACATGAGAATGTGGCAAGAAGAGCCATCTATGAACCAGGAATTGGTCCCCACCAGGCACTGAATCTGCTGGCACATTGATGTTGCACTCTCCAGCCTATAGAGCTGTGAGCAATACATTCCTCGTTTATCAGCAATCTAGGGCATTTTGTTACAGCAGCTACATGGGCTAAGGGTCTCCTTACATATTTAAAAAAAAAACCCACACCCATAAACTCAGAGTGGGGTCTGGTCACAACATGGATGTCCCCTGCCCCCTAAACTTAGTAGGGGAGAGGAACAAAATACACAAACTCAAGGGCCATGAGCTAGGACGTTTGCTCGTAAGCCTCCTGTTACACTGCCTCTTCCAGCTCCTCCTGTGACTTCTCGGGATGTTTTGCTCGGTCTCCTTTGCTGGCTTGTCCCCTTCATCTGACCCCTAAATGATGAGTCCCTCAAAACTAGTCCTTGTTTCTTCCTCTCCTACCTGGATACGCACATCCCTTACCATGACTTTAACAATATCCACATTTTGAGAAGTCCAAATTGATACATTCAGGCTTCACCCCAGGTTTAGACACCAAATTTCTTACTTCATGTCCACACTTGTGTGTCTCACAGACATCTCAAACTCAACATGTCCAGGATTACAGGGCCCTTATGATGTGTTCCTACCCATCTCTCCAATCGGTTGCCAAGCCATTCTCCCCTCAAACCTCCAACACAACAGAATCTTGGGCAAAATTTCATCTCTCTTCCCATTGCAGACCACTTGAAACATCCCTTCCAAGATTTTCCCTTTGTATTCCCTTAGCCATGATATTCCCTGTATCTTACTCCAATCCAGTTTTCAAGTTCAAAATGCTTTTTGGAATACAAGGCTGCCAATGCACAACTCTTTTCTTTCCAACCCAGACACAATTGGATGTGACTCAGCCATCATCATTATAAGTAAAGCACTTTCCCAAAGCTCATATACCATTGCTCTGTCTTTTGCTGGGTGTAGAGATCCCTTTGATGTTAAAGGGACTTCTTCCTGTGTTAGAATTCAGGGACAGTGGGATTTGGTTGAGGTTTTTTTTAATCTTTTTTAATGTTGACTTTAAAATACAGATTTTAATTGGTATCTATATGCCTGACTTAGCAATAGAAGTAAAAAAAAAAAAAAGACAAAAAAATTCTAACACAAAATGCTAACTAAATTCTGTGTTACTTTAAGGAAAGTCCATGGCAAGAATTTTCTCTTATCTAAGCTTGAATATATGGAGTAAAATTTTGAACATCAAACACCGGTTCCTTCAGGGATTTTATTATGATCTATTCCATTGTTCCTGAGCCTTTTTTTTTTCATCCAGATTCTTATGAAAGTTCAAATAGGGGATCCATTCTACATTCCAGGTCAAAATTAAAAACCACTGGAGCATTTGTCTACAAATGCAAACTAATCAGTCAATCCTATGTTCTTTTTTTATTCTAGAACGAAGGGTGATGTGGATACACCTGAATCATTCCACAGTGATGTAACTTACCTTCTCCACGACCCATTTTTACTTGCACGCTTTTTTGTGGCACAATGGACTAAGCAGATGATGAGATGTGGAAAAATCATATTTTATTCCCTGGATCTGTCAGAGAGCGGCTGTATGACCTTGGGGAGGGGGAAGTATCCTTTCTCTGACTTTGCTTCCTCATTTGCAAAACAAGGAAAGCTAAGTTCCACTAATTTAGTAATAAATTATCTCATTACTGAGTGTAAACACTGCTATTGTTTAACATTTATTTCTGCAATCTGTCAGGATGTTTTGAAATTTCTGCATGAAATATACAACTTAATGCAGTGTTTCTCCTGCTCTCTCTCACACGGGCTGTCGGAGAAGGCGAGGCAGTATGGTGAACACATGAGTGATGTAAATGATATGCTCTTTAATTTATTTTCAAATGGATAAAAGAAAATGTAATTAAGCTCCCTAAAAGCCTTCCAAATAAACTTCCTTAACGAAGGGCTGGCAAAGGAGGTGACAATTGATCAAAGTAGCACATCAGATTCCTTGACACTTGGAGACGAAGGCTAGAGTAAGGTAGCCAGCAGAGAATCAATGGTAGTGGAAGCCAGAGATGTCACAGGATGGAGGGAAAGAACCAGCAATATGGGTCAGATGCTGGTCAGCACCATGAAGCATACCATGTACCACGTCTGAAGATCTGGGCTCAGATTTACAACTGGTGTAAGTGAGCGCTCTCTCGCGCTCTCTCTCTCTCTCTCTCTCACTCTCGTTCTTTCACTTTCCTCTTCGTGCACAAATGTGTGTGTATTTCTAAATTTATCATGCATATATGTGTGTATATATATCTCCTATGTTTTTATATAATGATGAAAAGCCAAGATATCAGTATAAAACCACAAAGAGAGAGAGAGGAGAGAGACAGACAGACAGACAGACACACACACACACACACAGCGCTCCCTACAGATCTGCAGACCCCTAGAGAAAGAGTTCCTTCTGTTACATACGCAGGCTACCAAGGGTAGCAGAGAGTCCACAGCAAATAATATCCACTCAAGAGTCTGTATTGTTCATTTGTTAAAATCTGGTCCCTGACCAAAAACAAGGACCCGTAGTAGGAAAAGGACAACTATGAATATAAAGACTCAACATCCCACATATATTTTTAGCTTATAATCAGGTTATATTTGAAAACTAGTTAGTAAACCCCACAAAATAAACATGCTTTGTATTTGTTCCAAAATTCTTACCCTTCAGGATATTCAAGCTAAAATGAAACTGTCTTTCTATCTCAGGACTCTACAATTCCACCTGCTTTGAAATGGCAAGAATGGGAAGTGGCCACCTTCTCAGGGTCATTAATGTTCCTGAAATTCACCCTTCAAAGAAACAGGCATTCTTATCCTTTCTTAAATACAGGCGTGCAAGCCCCAGCTATTCAACAGCCCAAACACATTAGAGGGACCCAACTTTGAACTGATTTTAGGATTAACTCTTATGTAGCAATAGAGACGAAATCATCAAGTTGTAAACTTCCTCTCTCAAGGAGTGTATGTCTTTATCATAAAAATCATAAAACAAAATCATGAGTTTCCATTAAAAAGTAAATATTTTATAATCTATAGTTTATCAACTGCCACCTACACAGTTTCGATTATTTGCTTTCCTCTTTTTCACCATGATCAAATATGCTACGAAATCTCAACTCGAGCCTACTACTTTTGAAAAGACAGCATACGATGTTAATCTGCCATAAAATAATATATCAGAATGGGTGGTAATCGATTACAATCTATTTTTGGCTCATTGTCTTTCAAACAAAGACAGTGAAGATCTGAAGCATTCTGTCGTGAAAATACAGTTTCAAAAACTGACATAGACAGAAAGCAACGACCAGGAATGGAGCAAAATTAAAGAACAATATAAAATCTCTGTAATAAAAACAGTCTTTGAATCACAGACGAACATAAATTGAAAAATCTATTGCTGCTTTCTGTAGACATTCCTCAGGATAGAGTTATACTACCATTCATGGGAGATGTTTATCAGAAATAGTCAGAAATAATGTATCTCAGGGAGAAGCATTTCATTACCAGGTGTGATGAAAAGCAACGCTACTGGAAGCATTCTAATCATCAAGTGCTCTTAGCCCATGTTGGAAGGTCTTTGGTAAAAGTTACCCACAAGTATGCACGAGAGCAATGAAACATCAAAGCAGTTCATCATTCTAATAACAACAACGTAATTGGTAATTTACACATTTTAAAGACAACCTTCTACCAAGCTTGTCACAATTCTTAAAGTTGAAGTTCAGATAATGCAAAATAAATGTTTAAATAAAATTCATTAAGATAATAACAGTGGTTAGAGTGAGTCTGATTAAGAATCATTTTTATTTCATTCTCTCCAGCCTCCAGTTTGCAATATATAGTTAATATTGTTGTAATAAAAATTTTGATGATTCTTAACTTTTTCCAAACTTGCTAATATTTTCACTACTTGCAGAGTGTTTCCCTAAACATAGCATTCCACTATAGTTTCGTGAGGCAGAGACTTCGGTAGGATTCTGAGTCTACAAAAGTAAGCAGACTATCAGGAAAAGTAATTTAAACCCACAGGTCACAAGCAAAAGGAACACATCCTACTTAAACCCTCTGGTGATGAGCTTTAATATCTGTAAAAACGTCTTTTAGAAAAAGATGTTCCAAACCGAAAACGGCAGTTGTGTGGTGGAGATGGGAATGACAGTGATTTTTACTTTAAATTTTGCACAAACTCATTTTTTAAAATTTCTACATTGCTTTTATTTCTGTATTTCTTCCATTCAGAAAAAAGCGAAAAACAGCTTTCTGCTTTCTTGACAAAAGTTTGACAGCTTAATGAAATTTCTACATGACTCATAAATTATACATTTTTTTGATTGCACAGTAGAAATGTTCTTAAAAAATTAAACTTTGATATTCTTCAAACTAAAGAAAAGTATAAGCCACTGAGGGAACAAGTAGGTTTTTTGGGGGGGCAATGGAAATGTTCTAGAATTAGATTGCGGTGGCGGTTGTACAACCTGTAAATAGGCTAAAAACCACAGCACTTTACACTTCAAAAGGGAGAATTTTATTATGTGGGAATTATATCTCAAAACAAAAAACAACCCAGAAGACAGTGAAGAAGGAGCATCAGCTTTAGGACTGAATCATCTGGGCCCATTTCCCCCACAATCACGGTGTCTACTCCTGGCCAGAAAGTGGAAGATGAGGTCCAGACACAGGACCCTTGAGATGGTCAGCCTCAAAGCCATCTCGCCCACAACTGTTTTTCTTTAATCCGATTGTACTGTACAAGTAGACACAGGTGGCCACATTGAGGGGAGGCTCTCAGTGGAGACACTGTCTTACCTCATTAAGACAGGAGATGTCCTCGCTTGCTCAGAGTCAGAGACTGTGAGATTACCCCTCCAGAGTCTCTGCCTTCCATACGGGCCCCCGAGCTTTCTCTGCCCTCTAGAGCCTGTGTGGATGCCTCTCTCTGCTGGCTTTTGCTGCATAATTAACCATGCCCAGATTTAGTGGCTTAAAACAACTACATTTATGTAGCCCCTGATTATGCAGGTCAACCATTGGGGTTGAGGCTCTTCCAGCCTCAGGTGCCATTGCTCAGGTCAGTGGGCTGGCTGTGGGCTGGGGTGACAGGTGACTGGGTCGTCACTCCTCTTCTCCCAGCAGCCGAGCCCGGGCTAGTTCTCACAGTGTAGAAGGTTTGCAAGAGAACAAGTGAAGTGCACAAGGTCTCTTAAGCCAAGACCCAGAACTGGCACGGGCCACTTCATCCACATCCTCATGGGTGGGGAGATAGGCTCCACCTCTCAGTGGAGGAAGCACAGAGTCCTACTGCAAGATGTAGGATACAGGAGGAGAATGATATTTGCAAACAACCCACCACAAAGCCCTAACAACATAGATTCCAAAATTATAAACACAAAGAAATAAACATTCGAGGGCTCTCAACTCACAGAGCTAATCTTCCCAGTGGGACACAAGGAACATAATGATTTAATGACTTCAGAGCCATACATTATTCAAAGAGGAAGAGTTTTCACCAGAGGAAACATCCCCAAGTGAATTGAAACGCATCTGCATCCTCTTTACTCTGGTCCTCCTTTCCCCTCGGTTAGGTTTCAGGTAGATAAAAAAGAGTTTGATTCAACACAAAGGGGAGCTGTAGCCCTTACATGCCCTCCGCTGAGGACTGGTGAGAGGACTAGACGTGGGAAGTGGAGACTCAGAGACTCCTCAGTGAGTACGAGTCCGGGGAAGGCTCTGGAAGCAAAGGACTGCAGATGTGCTTGAGTTCGCCATCCCTCAAAGACGAAAACATCTGGTCAAGTCATGTTTCCTCAGATCCGTTTCACGTGGGCTTAGTTTTTTAGGGTAAGGGTCATTGCAACTGGGAAAACAAAGCAATAATCTCAAAATACAGTAGAATTGGGCAGAGGTCCCCAAATACCTCTGCACCTCAGAATTGTTTAGGAAACTTATTGAAAATACTACCCCTTGGGCTCCATCCTCAGGTTCTCTGATTCAATAGGTCTGCGGTTTAGTGCAGAAACTTGTAATTTCAGCAAGCTTCCCAGTTTGTCTGGGTGAGTTTAGTTTTGTTAGGTAAGAAATGGGGATAATTGTATTTGCTCTGTCTGGCGTCAGTGGATGTACAAGAGACGTGGGTGGATGTAGCATGTTGGTTTGAGGTGCGTTAGAGCAGGTCCTTAAGTCAGGCTAATCACAGACAAAACCAAAAAACAAACAAACAAACAAAAATCTCTGAGTCATGCAAGCTTATGTTGGGCACATTTCTACCTTACTTTCTAAGATCTCTATTTGCAGTCTCTTGTTATCTACTGATCACTCATTAAAATATATTTTATTCATGTTACTCCAAATATGTAGTAGAATTGCATACAGCTGCAAGTTAAAACACCCCAAAAAAGAATAAACGAGATAGAAATGTATTTTTCCCATGTAAGCACCTCAATGCTAGCATGACAAGTCAGCACCATGAAACATAAGGGACCCTCTAACCAATCTGCCTCTAGCCAATCTGCCATGCCTCAACCGCATGGTATAAAGTAGAATTGGGGCTCCAGCCATCACATCCACATCCTAGGCAGAAGATTGGAGGAAAGGGAAAAGACAAAGCAAATAGCCCCTCCTTTTAAAGAAACTTCCTAGAGTTTGGACACGTTTCTTCCAGACACATTACTTTGGCCAGACCTTAGTCACATGGAAAGGAAGGCACTAGAAAGAAAGACTGGAAGATACAGTCTCTATTCTAGACTGACGCAGGGGCTGAATTTCTAGGAAGAAGGAGAAACAGAAATTGTGGGACAAAAGAAATTTCTGCCATAGCCCAGCTTTGTTGGAACATCTATCTCGGTTTATGACCTGTAGAAAGTTTTATGCACAAAAGCGTTTATTGTAGAATTATTCATAATAATAGTACAAATTTGAAAACACACTAAGTGGCCAACAATAGTGAAATTATTGTCAACTATGGGATATCAATTTAATACAATAATGTAGAATCACCAGAAAGGTTGGTTATAAAGATTACGTAATCATTTTTAGCTTGTGGTAAAGGAGGTGTCCAGCCTCTTCCACTTTCCCTCTGGCGTACCTACAAAGCACAGACACTCACAGCCCTGAAAACTGGGACTGAAAGCAAGACAATTCCACAGTCCTGGAGGAAATAACCACAGGCAGCACGAAGAGTTTGATTAAGATAAATCCACTCAGGCTTCAGTTCATAGCAAACTCAAACTCTGCTTCATGAAACAAATTCTTCCTAAAAATAAAAACAAAAGAACAAAAACAAGACGACATTTTTCATCCCCCGAACATCTGTCCCAAGGCACTGAACTATTAGCATCTGGCCCGCAGTCTCAGGCCACCCTTCCAGCACTGGGAGATGAGCCGCATTTCCTTTCCCACCAACATTCCTGTGCTCTCCTGCCATGGTCAGCCTGTATCTACAGGGAAATACAAATCCCAGGAAACAACTTGGCAGGAAGTCAGGAAAAGGAGATGCCAGCAGAACCTTAGTGCTTTCTGGTTGATGCTATCCCAAAGGTAAAGCTTTCTAAGTGGAAAGAGACAGAGAGAAACCTGATAGCAGCGCAGGCCAAGAATTGTAGCCTTGCATGTACTTTATTGGTTCTAAGTGTAGGAAAACAACACAGGGAGGACAGATGGACATTAGGTGAGAGCCTTAGAGACCGGGAATCCCAGCAGGAGCTCTGCACACCAAGCGGCAGCCAATCTTCTACCTGTAGATTCCAGAAGTGATTCATATTCACTCCACAAGTGGGCAGAGAGAAGACTCAAGAACACTCTCCTTGCCTTCTCCCTTCCCAAGCCCTGAACTGGAAGAGGCAGTTCCTTCTTGGTGATGAGTATCAATAAAAACACTACTTCAAACACTGGGAAGATCCGTGTAGGGACAGATCTTTGATGAATCTACTGCATTAGACAGTTGAACCTCTCAGTCATTACTGGCATCTTCAGCAGAATGCAAGAAGGCCTGGCTATTTGGAAGCACCTGCACTGTATCCACAAGACCAGAACAAGCTAAAATGAGGAAGCAAGAGCATGATCATAAATGAGAGATGGGAGATGGCCGAGTAGGATTGCGAAGAGATTCAAGAAGCTACAGCAAATACAACATTTCTGGCGATTGCATCACACTAAGAGACACCGGCTGTATGTCCCACTTGGAATCATGCAAACGCTGACTTCCCCTAAATGGAAGTGATAACAACCAGACCTTCACACTGTAGGATGCAGACCCCCATACAACAGGAAATTTTCTTGTGCAGCAGTTTGGCACCAAATGATGCTGGTTTCCGCTGACCTCCTGCCTAATGATTTTTTAACCAGTTAATGAAGTTGTTCCAAATCAATTCCTTCTTCATGTGAAATAACAATGTCTAATCCTATCATTGCTTTCCATTTACTAACTGGCATTCTTCTGCAAAGTGGAAATTTCCCTCAACAACTGATACTATTTAGTTACCCTGAAAATAGGTCTTCCAGGAAAAGCAAAATAAATGCCCGACTTTCCCCCTTTTCATGTGATTACATTGAATTGCTGCCTAAAATGAAGTCAGTAGGATTTGGGGGGGCTTTCTCTTTTATAAATACTGTTATCAACTCATGAATTTTCATGTAATTCATTTCCATGCTCAAATTGTTATGACTGTGCCCAGTGGGAACACATTCAAACTTAACCTCATGTCCTTCTGTCCATTAATCTGAGAAGCTTTCCTTGCTTTCTGGTACAACAGGCTGTTCCAGACTCACCTTATACTTTTCCCTGCCTGAAATAAGTCATTCATTGCTCTGAGGAGCCACAATTCCTTTCAAGGGTGAATGGTATTAAAAACCCAAATCTGGTGGGTTGGGGTGCTCCTTGCTATTAAGGTGATATTGCTTCTAGACCATTTCAGTGATCAGAAATAGAAAATGTAATTTTTGAATTATAAACTTATAAAATATTTTCAATTTAATTTGTCATTACAATGTTTTTAGCTTTGTCATTTAAAATAACAAAATAATTGTTAAATAATGATACTACTATTGTTAATAACAAATCCATTTTATGTTTAGAATTTCTATAATCCTTATCTTCAGTGTATCAGATTAAACATTTCTATACAGTTCTATATATTAAAGTCACTGAAATCCTTTCTATGTTATGTTACCAATTTGATATACAGTTATTTGTTTCAATTTGCTTTACAATTTACTAATACCTACATGATTCAAGAGTTTAAACAGTGTAAAAAGAAACCCTGAAATATCTGAATAGGTAACTATTTTATTGGTTTATTTATTCTTCCACTGTTTATTTATTTACAAATATGTACATAAGAAATAAGAATATCTCTTATTTTGTTTTGTAAAAGTTAATACACTAAATATGCTAGTTAATAGATTTTTCACTTAATACATAGGGGAGATGTCAAGTATCTTTGTAAAAACTATATAAGATGTATTTTTCATAGCTACACATAAAAATAGAAGTTTGTTTTTTGCTCAGTGATCACATACTACCTTTGGCCTTAAAACATATTTTTGAAAAAAGAAACTGAATTGAGGAACACATTTTAGCTCTAACCTTGTCTGTTCTCCAGGCAGTATTTGGCATTTGTTGGTCAACCTTCCTTCTGGAAACATTCTCTCTTTTTCTTTGTCATGGGTCCACACCCCTTGATGTTCCTGCCTTTTAATTCTCAGGTTCCTCTGATGTCTCTTCTCAACAGCTCTTACATGTTGGCATTCTTTAGGACCTTCCATATTTCTTACTCTACACAACCTCCCTGGACAATTCAATCTACCCTCGGGTTCTGGTTTCCACCTCTATGTTAACGAATCTCAATTCTATAACTTTACCCATGACTCAAGTCTGAGCCCTGGAAAGATATAGCCAACTCCTTAGAGGATGTGTCCACTTTCTGAGCACAGACACTGCATGTTCAACATTTTGCCCAGGGTGAGTTCATCATCTTGTACCCCCTTGCTCTCCTGCTCCCATCTTCCTGGTGTTAGAAATGGTACCAATCTGATGGCCCAGGCATCTGGCTTCCTGTCTTTCATCACCTTTTTCCTTACCCACCTCCTGGGGCCAACTGATCCCAAATGCTCTCAATTCTACCCATAACACAGCATCTGTTTGTCCTAATCCAGTCCATTTCCTGCGTCGGGCAAGCATTGTCTCTAGTCTGGACTGCTCCGCTACCTCCTGCGTCCCATTTTCATCTTGCCTGACCCCTTCTCCATACTGTATTCAGAAGGATCATTTTAAAACACTGATTGGGTCTCCACATTTCTCTGATTAAAATCCAACAACTCCTTCAACTCCTTATCATCCTCAGAATAAAATCCATACCTTACCTATTTATATTCCAAGCTCATTTACCTACTTCTAGCCCTTGCATGATAGAGTCCTTCACCAGTCCCCTGTACTAAATGCAATGTTGCTAAATTTTCTTTTCATTTCCAGAATTCTGAATATTTTCTAGCGCCTTTATATTTTTGCAAAGCTGTTTTTCCTCTATTTATAATACTGTGTTTCTCCCTTATTCCTCTTTCAAGTGCTTAGCTCATGTTCATTCCTTAGGTCTCATCTCAATTGTTACAATCAGAGCCTTAGAACTACAGCATTGCGTGTATAACATATAATGCTTCCAAAGAACTAAGCAGATGATCTGACACGAAGTAGGCTGTTAATAAATGTTAGCTATTAATATTATTTAGGCAGTTTATGGATAACAAGGTAATCTCCAAATTGAATTCGTTTTTGAGATCAACTACTTTGCATTTACATAATTCATATTCCCATTTTTCTGTATTTGAAGCTAAAAAATGTGTGATTTTTACATTTGTAGTGTCATGTAGAGATAAATGGGAGATAACTTATTCTGAATGATGCAGTTGGATTCCAGACCATTGTAAAGAGTTGTACATTCTCAATTAAATGCTATAAATTTTGCCTTTATCATATATTCATACTCTAAAACTGCTTTAAATCAGAGAGATGATGTATAAACCTTGAATCATCACTCTTTAATAATAACAAAACCCCAAAATAAGGCATAGCGTTTTATCTTACTTCAGGTTAGTGAAGAATAGTTTTATTACATCTACTTGGAATACGGACCTTTCTCTGCAGGAATATTCACTGTGAGGCCGAGATTGTAGCAAGTGCTATGTCATGAATGCAGAGGAAATGTGTTTCTGCATAGTGTGAGTGATAATTAGCAATTGATAGAGAACCTCAGCTGTGTTGAGAACTTGAAATAAATGGATTTATGGTGGAAGGGAGGCCAGTGAACGCAAGGCTATATTCTGCTAGGGAGAAAAATTACTGCAAAGCAGTGATTGCTTAGCCAGAGGCCAGAATTTCTGCAAACGCTCTGAAATAAAAATTTTGAGTAATCAAAGGCACTAAAATTTTAACCTCACTACCTCTTGTTTTATCATCCATAGGCCTAATAATTCTTATAAAAACAGAAAGATCACACCTTCACCATGCCATGGCAAGTGGGTGACATAGAAGTGAGGTAAGAATCATGGAAAATGGAAGGGACCAAGAAACACCCACTAGGGGCAGATGGGGCAGGATGCCTGAGTAGAGACAGCACTTGCCACACCGTGCCAGATAGAAGGAGGGTTTCAGATAGGGGACATGGGAGAGGGGACGTAGCACGGGTGAATTTCAGTGAGAGAAGTGCTGGCGCCTGCGGGGCAGCTCACAGAGGAAAATTGCAAAGGAGAGCAGGGAGAGGATAAAGGAAAATAAGATAGCAGCAAGGACCAAACCCAGGGAGGCTCGTAGCCCAGTGAAGGGGTAAAGGGGGATCCCTTTCTCCCTCTCACCATCCTTTGGTGGTCAGCAGGCTACCAACTTACCGGGAAGCTTTTCCACTCCCACAAACTTAAGCACTGTGGCCACGGCAGCGTTATGGGGCAAACTTGCGTGATAGAGCTTGGATACTCTAAGTGTGGGATTCCCCTCCAAGAAGAGTGACCCAAAAGCCCAGAGAGCAGGGTTTCTCCCATTCAGACTCTTCTCTCGCCCCACCCCTCCCCCACTCACTGCAACAGCGAGAGTAGTTTGACCTGAGAATTGGCGAGCAGCTCCCTCCCTCAGCTGGCCTCTCCTACAGTCTCAAGCTCCCACAGAGACTGAGGCCCATACCTCTCCCCTTAGGGACCTGCAGGGGACCGGGGTGCCCAACCTGGAAGCTCCCTGCCCACCAGCGTTTCGCAGAGATGCACACCAGGGGGTCAGACGTGCAGGCCAGATCCCAGACCCCGGTGACTCAAGGGTCGCTGGGGAACGTGAGGGGAGGTTTAGGACCTGGACTTGAGAGGCGAGGGAGCCCATGTGGGCGGAACTGATGGGAGAAAACGGTGGGGGCCTCAGACGTGGGAAACTGGGGAAGCACCCATCCCCCCCACAGGAAAGCTGCGCTGTTGGACTAGGACGGGTCCTTGGGTGAGGAGCATCCAGCCAGCACCATAGCAACTGGGTGCAGCTTGCGCTCGGGCAGGGAGGATCCCAGCCCATGGCACCGTAGCCACTGAGCGCAGCAAGTTCAGAACCTGAGGGCGCGGTCAATGTAAGAGGGGCAGAGCTCACTCCCACAGCCAGTCTGAGAAGTGTGGCCCGTCCCTCATAAGCAGCTGGTCTGGCTTGGAAAGCCAGCCTTGACCCTCCTCCTAGCGGCTCCCTCTAGCAGCTGGTAAGATGACCTCTGAGCCCTGACAAGGCTTTGCAAAGCCTTCCAGACTCACACACTCTAACCAGGTCTAGCCTCCATCCTCCACCCACCTCTGCTATGGTAGAGATCGAGCAACCCCCTAGGAGCTACAAGGCCCCTCCCAAAGTCTGGGGCACTCAAGTGCTCCACCTGAGAGACTAGAGCTTAACATGGTCACAAAAGAACGTCTCTACAGTTGTCACTCCACAGCAAGCATCACCCACTGACAGGGAGAACGACTCCATAGCTCATTACAGCATTTACCAACCCAGTCAAACAGGGAGTAGTAGCTGATTCTAACTCACCCACCATCTCAGAGATTAAGCTGGGTGTCCCACTACAATTCTCACTGCTTTGAAGAGGGAGGTGATGATAGATAAATAGATGATAAATAGATGAGAGAGAGATGAACAGGCATTGATAGAAAGATGGATGGATAGATAGGCAGAAAGATGATAGATAACAGAGCTGGATGACAGATACTGATAGATAGACAGATACACACATAGACAAGACAGACAGACAGACAGGTATGAAACTATTGAGTCTTTGCATTGGAAGGGATCTTACGATGCCCACCTCACACCAAAGAAAAAAATCTTTCTCCGGTATCCCCAACCAATCATTTACTATTCTAAGGTCTTCTTCCTTCTTTCCTCCTTCTCCAAGAGCGTATTTTCATGGTCATAAAGATCATCTAGTTTGACACTTTTTTAACAGTTTGGCAGAGATGTAGAAAAGCAAAGTGACTTACTCAAGCTGTAGCATTTTTCCTGAGCTTCTGTTCACTCTTTCTGGAACATTCCTATGTATGTAATTTTTTTAAAAAATCATCTCATGCTTGCATGTCCTCAGAAAATTCTAAATTCATCTGGTGATTGGTCAAAACCACTAAGACATCAACAAGTCAATAAACAAAGTTTATAAAGAGTAATTTACAAAAAAAAGAAACAAACTTCATTTAGAAACCATATATTGTTGTAAATTATACTTCAATAAAGTTGTTTTTTTTTAAGAAAGAAAGCATATATGATAATGATAACATAACTGTTGAAGAGTATGCTGGTGAGAGAGGAAACAGATTACTGGATTACTGTTGGGAATGTAACTTTGTAGAGCCAGCTCTTCTGGAAGGCGATTTGATAACGTTATCAACAACAGCAAACTCGTTCATTTCCACTGGTCCAGAGAGCTCAGCACTGGCGCTCTATCATGAGGAAAGAGTGAAAATATAGAGCAAAGTGTTATGCCTGTTTTCCAAAGGGTTATGGCTAGAAGTAAAAATTTATGTAGTTATATAAACTGTGGCATAATCTCAAAAATAATAGAATAAATTTGATAACATTTGGAAGTGTTCATTTTAATGTAAGTTTAAAATAACAGGATACTGAATCATATGCAACATAATTTAGACATTTTTTAACTAGAACAAATTGCTAAAAGAAAGTTCGGTGAAAAGTAAAGGTGAGTTTGGGGGATGCAATTATGTTTTTGCTTCTCTGTATGTGAATTTTCGGCGATTTTAGTTTTCTCTAATGAGCATGTTTCATTGTGTTCAAGTCATAATGTATTAGCTCTAAAGAAAAGCTAAGCTTCTTACTGAACTCATTTTTTTGTAGATTTCTGTATTATCTTAAAGTCACTATCAACCCCTTGTCTTTCCTCTTCTAAGGCAAAATAATTTTTGCTTGTTAAACCTTTCTTCACAAGTCTTACCTACCAGCTCCTTAATTATGTTTGTTGCTGTTCTCTGAAAAGGTCTCTAGGTCCTTCTATAAGAACGTTCCAAAGAAAATTCAGATATATTAGAGAGCCCATAAAATCATGAAGCTGTTAGGGAATCCTTAGAGATATTTCTGCTTAATTCTGACATTTTTGAAATGAAAAAAAAAATGGAGCCACGAGAAATGAAACGCACTGCATAGATTCAGAGAGCCATTCGGCACCAGGGCCAGCCTTTTTATTTATTTACTCTCTTTTATTTACACAACCTGTCATCGAGTCCAGCTCATTTCCAGCTTGGGTTCTCACTCTGTTATTGATCTGTAGCCCACTCTGGGTCTCATCGTTCACTTACTTGTTAAACATCAGTATAAATGAAATATGCATGCATTGACATCTTTGCATTTCACCAATTCTCAATGAAACAAATGAGCAATATTTTCCTCCTTTTTTTCCCCAGAAATCCTCATGGCCTCCTTATTCACATACCGGGAAAGAGCAGAGAAGAGGTTTAGCAGAATTCTGCAGACGGCGCATCTAAAAGGCACTGGTGCTTGTCCTGAAATGGGATCTCAGACTCATGACTGAAAACAGGTGTGTATCAATGTTTAGAGAAGTTACTAAAGGAATGAATCATGAGTGGAAGCAAAAGGCAAAATCCTATAGGTAGAAGGCTGCACACTCTGCCACCTCCTGCTCAGAGCCCGAGTTCTCCTGGCAGCTACTCTGCACTGGAAGAGCAATTCTTCTCCCAGCCCCAGTCCCCACGAATCCCCACCTCGCAAGTTTTTCTTGAAGCAGAGGAGAAAATCAACCACTGGGACTCGAAGGTGTCCCTTCTGGAACACATTGCCTCTGTGTCAGTAAAGAGTAAATTGAACGAAAAGAGTATGACATGTTGTCCACGCAAGTGCAAACCTTGGTATAAGACCAATTAAAGAAATGAAAAAGGCATAACAAGCCAAAATACCGACAATACAATTGAAGAGCTTTGTAAATATTTCTGTTTTGCAACTTGAACTTTTTCAACATTGTTGCTAAAAGTATCCCTTATTATATAAGATTTTCTCTGTGAGTTGTAAAGAGACACATTTAAGGAAAAATGACAAAGAAGGGTTAAAAATAAAAAGATGGCTTGATGTTCGTGGATAAATGCAAACTAGAAGACAGCTGGGTGACAATTTATATCTTATATCAGCTAAAAATGGATACTGTAATGGTACCCAAAGAAGGAAAAGAAGATTAAGAACAAATATCTGTAAAAGAAGAAAAATATTTGGATGGTACAAAGGAAATGTCATCCCATCAAATGGGTAAATCTGATTAAGAGTGAAACCACCAGTAGTTTTAGATATAAATATAATAAAAATATAAATATAATTGAATAATATAAAATTGCTGTTTTGATAGATCAGGAATAGTTGGATGTTGCCAGTTTGAAATGGTTTAGCCCAATAAATTAGCATTTAAAATACACAGACTTCCTTTCAGAGTGAGAATTGAGTTCCATCAAGCCAAACCTTTTCTAATAGCTCTACACTTTCCAATTTAATGAAGATCCTCAGGCATTAGTGTTGGGTTCTTGGGGACCCCAAGTGAGTAAAGCAGAATGGTAGAGCATCCTAGTGGGTGATTCCTGTCCCAGAGGACCACTGGCTGGTGACTTCTTTGCTCAGTAGGGAGAATGCTTGGCTCCCGAGCCCTGCCCCTGATCTCCACCTCCACCGTCCAGGCCCCATGGCCAGGCCCACAAATCCCACAGGAGCATGAGGTCCCCTTGCATGTAGGGGAGGGCAGAGCGTGACCCACTTTCAGGAGCCCAGTGTGCTGACTCAGGAGCCAGACTGCCCAGCTGTGCCACTTCTGAGGGTTTCCTTATCATCCTGTGTCTCCTCATTTGGAAATCAGAGCCACAGAATCCCATCTTGGTGCGTGAAGTGAGCCCCCAACGAGTCAGCACATGCAAGGCACCTGGAACAAACAGTGCCCGGCACTTAAAGAAACTCAATAAATGTTAGCGATTGCTGTGATTTTCATCTTTTGTGTGGATGTGTGCAATTCCAGAAAGGAAAAGCTGCGCACGCATAAAACCAGATCTAAAAATATGTCCAGAGTTATTTATGCTAATGTGTTCACACCTATGGATAAAAGTTTGTAGAATGAGAGGGAAAAAAAACTTTTAAAGATCAGATATGGCAAAGCAACCACAGCAATACTTGGCATTTGTCTAGTTTCATCTTTAGATGCTCCCCAGGGATTGAGGCAATATCTCCCTCCCCTGCATTATGAAGACGACTGTCAAAATTAATCTGCAGTATTAGGGGTAGTGCTGACAGTTTCATCTCTATAAGTGTTATTACTGCATTTTTTTTAAAAACCCACAAACCTCTGCCCACCTTTCTCCTCCAAGCACTTGGAGGGTTCTTATGGGGAGAAGCACTTCTTCTCATCGATAGAAATTCAATTTGCTGCACAGGTTAAGATGCAGTAAACTTCTCTCCCCCTTGCTTTACTGCTGCTCTCACAATCATAAAACGAGCCTAATGTGTAAATGTTAGAAAGCACTTAATGTTTAATCCTTGGCGATTAAGTCTCCTTGTGCCTGAGTTGCCCAGCAACAGGTTAGAAATTGATTGCCCGCTGGCTCCTGGGGGCACGGCCGCGGCTGGAAGAAAGATCTGTACCCAGCTTTCTAAGGCTCAGAAATGCCGAAGGAAATTAAAAGTTTCCCCTTACAAAGCAGTTGCAAGTTTAAGGAGCCAGCACATGGCCACATTTAGCACAGCAAAGGAGAAAAGAATGCGCACACATGGAAGTTGGTGATGTTCTGGGGCCCAGAAATCTGCCCACAGGAGAATAGCAGAGCTGGGGCCTCCAAGAAGCTTCTTTCCACTGTGGCCAGGGGGAGAGCTCCTCAGTCCCCAGGTTCACGTGGCCTCATGTTAGAAATGCCTCTGAACCGCCTGCTTGGCATTCATCCAGTGTCACGTGGCCCAGACCCATTCACAGCAATCCACTGGCACTCCATGCCGTAGACATTTTTTCCATTTTGTGCTTCTGAATAAGACCAGGGAACACAGGCAAAAGAAGGAAAGGGATAATTGCTTGCTGTCATCCATTCAACCTCTAACAGAGACAATTTTGAAAGAAAAGAATTGAGTGCTACTTCCCAGCAGGATGTTGACACCATGAATGACATCGTATTGCCAGACCTGGGGCAATCATGGAGCCTCCTGAAAGAGGAGCATGCCAAGGAAGGACACCTGTGGTGCCACCCGACAGCCGCTGCCTGCCGAGTCCTGCAACGTGGCACAGGGAGGAAGCCGGGGGCAGACGGGCTGGTACAAATCCCTGCTGGGACCCTCACTGGCGCTCTGACGTTGTGCAAGAATTCCCTTCAACTCGGTTTCCTTGTGATAAGAAGAGGCTCGTGACGCTTGGATCCCAGGGTGGCTGAGACAATCAAGTGGGAAAAATCACTTAGCAGGAACCCGGAATGTTAGTTGAAACTGAATCTGGAATGAGTTCATTGTCAGATCCCAGATGAAGTCAGCTCTTTGTGTGTTACTTAGAGCTTCAACATTAAATTGACTCTGTCATCGTCAGATTCCCTGTATGGGTCAAGGTTTCTCGACCTTGCCTTGTTGACATTTGGGGCTGGATGATTCTTTGCCGTGTGGCTGTCCTGTGCATTGTACGATGTTTAGCAGCATCACTGGCTCCTACTCGCTAGATGCCAGTAGCACCCTCCACTCCCCCTACGTTATGACAAGCAAAAATGTCCCTATACATTGCCAAATACCCTGGTGGGGGAGGGCAAAATCACCCCTCAGCCAGAAACCACTGCTTTATATGATGGAATG
>CAUYRT010068661.1:0-20064 GCA_963574885.1 Lepilemur ruficaudatus
ATTTGGTCCTAGAAGAGGTAAAAGACCAAGAAGATGGAATATCAAATATTATTTAATATAAATAAGGAAAATAATTTGGCCTTCTATGAGGAGAACCTTCCTGGATTGGAACCCAGCAACCTATGAGTAGGTGAGGCCTAAAAGAACAAAAGGATATATAGTTGGTGGAAGATATTAATATAGAAGCCCCAATTTTGAATATTAACATGAAAGGCCATCGAGAGCCCTTGGACTTCTGAGAATGAAGTGGCATGGTAGTCAGAGCTGTAGACCAAGGGAGCTACTAATTCTCCTCAACTGTTTCTGCATATCCTACCCCTACCCTGACAATGCAAGAAGTCAAATCCCTGAGAGCAAAGAGTAGAAATATTATCACTAAGATTATATTTAGTGAGGAAGAAAACAATGAATTTATATTGAAACTTCAGATGTTTATTATATCATTTGGAGTTTTAATGACAAATTTCTTTAATTTCTATTTATATCTCCATAGCTGAAGGCCCTCTTTTAGTATAATATGTACTATTTACACTAGTGTCTTTCTTTAGGGCTACAGATACCATTGATCCAGGCAAATCTAGAAAGGATAAATGGCCTTTGGCCCTTTAGAAACAATACCTATACCTTATTTGGGAATGTTGAATGGCTCTTTGAAAGGTTACAGAGATCTGGGATAGTTAAAAATCTGTATGTAGCCCAGTATTATCAAGAAGGAAAAACAAAAAAGTTTAATGAGTCATTTTTGTTTACTATGAATGTAATCAATTACTGGTTTAAGCAAGGTTTTATACCTTATTCTCAGGGGTTATTGAGTTGAAATTAGGTTCCTGGTGTGAAATGACAATGTAACTGTAAATTTAAACACATTTTCATTTTTTCATTTGCATAAAGAGATATAATCAACACAATTATACTTCACACAAACCAGGTTAACACTGAAAATATTTTATAGCCCACCAGTCAGAACAGATGCTAGCTAGTACTATTGGTACTCCCAAAATAATATAAGTAAAACAAAAAAGCATTCCATAGAACATGAATTTCTATTTTTTTCTTCTCCATTATAAACATTTGCTAGAATATGACTTCTCACTATGATACATATGTGCATACATATTAAAAAGGTTTCCTAAACACAGTATTTCTCAAAGGAGTTGGATGAGTCTCAGTTGACTTATTATTTATTACTTCTAAAAATCAAACTGTGATTTACTAAGGATTTCTTGGAAGTATATCACATTGTCTTAATTTTTTACTGCATCTTTTAGTATTAACTAAAATAAAATAAAATAAAATAAAATGTCATTCAATAGCAACTACTAATAACCATTGAAAACTTCTTTGATCTATTTGAAAATAGTTCCAAACCTTGATATTAACGAGAAATCAGAGACTTAGGTCCATAGTCAGTGAAAGCTTTCACCTTGATACCATCAGAAACAATATGTATGGCCACTCAATCAAGAAATATCTTTTGCTCTATCCAATAAAAATATTGTTTCAGATACCATGAGGTAGGTAAAACAGTTATAATAAATGGCGTTTTCTCCAGTATTTTTTTTGTATAGCTGGGTAACAAGTAATTCAAATTACATAAAAATGTTTATGTATGAAGTTGAGTATGGAAGCTTTAAGAGTAACAGTAATTTATACAGAAGATGAAGTCTTTGCTCTTTAGAAGTATATGAACCAATTACGTATAAGAAATTTAAGTACAGTGTGGAAATGAGGATTTTGAGAAACACAGAGCCTCAAAAATATAATATGTCTAAATTTCATGTCATAGCACTGTTACCCTTTTGTTTCTGGCCATATAGATGACCTGTTTAAAGAAAAATTCCATTATATACTATAAATTTTCTACACAAATGAGGTAGAGTACAAGTTATGACATAGATAACACACTGTTCAGTTATTTTTCTTTTGGACACCTTTCATGCTTTCATAATCTTTATAGATCATGCCCATATCCAAAAGTATGATATACTACAATGCCAATTAAAGACACATAGTTTTCTCGTTATAGATCCCCATAATCTAAGGCTGCTATTAAATGTTAGAGGAAGTTTTACCAAAAATATGTTGCTTTTGCAGTTTGCAACTCTTGCCTCCACTTTAAAAGATTTATATATATATATATATATATACACATACATATATATATATATAAAATATCTGCAGAACTTGGACTATTTACTGCTTTCCCCAAAGGGGAATGGTCAAAATACAGTCAAAATACATAAAATTAATGAAACTATCAAATATAAATGATAAAGTTCATGCTACTACACTCCAAACTTACTTATGGCAAAAGTTGTGGATCTCAGCTCTAGGAGATAAAATCATATTCTTTTAAACTCTGATGAGATGTCCAGAATCATTTTTTTTAAAGAAATATTTATAGTATTTTCCAACAACTTCAACTCTACATTTTTGGTAACTCAGATCTTTCTCTATAGAAAGAAGTCAAAATTCATTTTAAAGACAATGTTCATTTATTCCCCTCATTATATTCTGACACTTCTGCATTCTGGTGTTATTGGTATTTTAGAACTCTAAATTGTCTAATTTGAATGCCAATCTTATTAACCTTAAACATCTGTAAAATAGCTTGATCTTTGTTTATTTATTCCTGGTTTTACAAAATGTATGGATTTAAGAAATACAAATGGAAAAATAATGGTAAAATAAAGTAGAAAAGGAGTGAAAAATAATTAAAATGTAGATTAGTATAAATATATATAAAGTTCTACTTAACTATTAGAGATGAACTTCAAATTTAACTTTGAACTTCTTGGCATCCAAAGCTACAGGGAGCACAGAACTAAATAATTAGACAAAAAAATTTCAATTCTTCCACAGTAAGCAATCTTTTTGATGATTTAATTCTTTGGAAAGATAGAGGGCTTAGTAAGTGAAAGAGTTTTTTTGTTTAGTTGAATTCTATCAGACAGCAGAACACAGAACAGCAAATAACTTTTAATATGGGGTAAAAGTTTTAGTTACTTGTATATTGTCATGGATTTATTTTTAATGTCTTCATTTATTTCCTTTTATCCCCTGAGCCTTAAAGGACGAATGTGCTTTTAGCTGCATCTCTGGAACAGCTACAGCTGTTCTGTGATTTATATTAAAAGTAAATAATCATCAATATTTGTAAAAAAAGTATAAGCACCTTCACATATATTATATAATTGTATCCTCATATTAACCCATTAAAATGGATATCACATCCATTTTACAGATGAGTAAACTAAGGCTCAAGAAGATGCACACCTACAAAGCGGTGGAATCTAATCCTGTGCTGTCCAGTATGGCAATCACAAGCCACACACGGCAATTGAGCACTTGAAATGTGGCTGGTCTGAATTGAATATGCTATAATTATGCTAAGTGAAAGAAGCCAGCCACAAAAGACCACATACTATAAGACTCCATTCACATGAAAGCCTAGAATAGAGAAGTCTATAGAGGCAGAAAGTAGATCAGTGGTTACTTAGGACTAGGGGAGGGGAGGATGGGTAATAGCTAAAAGGTATGGAGTTTCTTTTTGAGGGATGAAAATTTCTAAAATTCTAGAGAACGTTACACATATCTTTGAATATACTAAAACCTATTGGATTGTACATTTTAAATGTGTAAATGTGTGGTGTGTGAATTAAATCTCAATAACTGCTGTTAAAAAGAATTATATTTTTTATATATAATAATTTTTTGAAGTACTAGGTAATTTAAATTATACTATATATGACAGATTTTTTGTAGTCAAAATGTTTGTTATAATGTAAGAATATGTTTGTGTCATAATAGTATGTGGAATATATACAGAATCAGAATAGTATCCACCATATAAAAACATGCAAATAGATTAGAAGAAAATATCTCTAACATTAACAGTAGTTTTTAGGATTTAAAGTTTCTGCAGTAATGATACATTATAATATTTCTCCTTTAAGGTAAAAATTATAATTTTCAAATATAACATTTCCCCAATCATGTAGAATATTTCCATGAGGAAAAGAATCCTAAATGGGTCCAGCATAAAAGCAAAAGTCTACCAGTTAAGATCAGGTTCAAAAAAAAGGACATTTTACCACATTCAAATTACATCTAACATTTGCCTTGAGTTAGGTATCAATTTTAAGTTGTATAAAATGTATCGCTAACTTTTAAGGGGAAATAAAATGCTATGTAAACAAATAAACAAACATCCCTTCAGAAAAAATGACTATAAATGCTGAGGTACAGAAAGAATTACTTTAGACAATGTTACCCAAAAATTAATGCATAAAAATAAAACTTCTTAAAATTGAAATTTGGTACATTTAGTAGTAATATGCTGTCACTTTCATAAAATCCTGGGTTATACCCTTTTCTCTTTATAGTTCAAAAGCAATCATAATAAAATTCTCTAAAATAAAATTACTTTTAAGAGAAAAATTATGGGAATTGCAATAACACTTGTGGAATTTTTCTGTTATCTTTGGACATAATTTCTTCCCCAAACTTTACCTTAATGATGGCACCTTTAATGAACTCAGGAGTACTGTTTGAGTTTGGGATATGTAATATGAAATTACAACAGAAAGGTTTAGCAGCTTGGTCTAAAGGTTTTATCTACTTCAGGCATATTGTCATGGCATTCTTAACTGTGAAAAGTCTAGTTTTTCCTATGATGCTACAATGATAAGTAATGTCTGAGAATGCTAAATTAATCAAGGGAAAGTTTTTTTGTCTACTTCTTCTAAGTTTACATTTTCTTAAAAACACATGCTGCAATTTAAATTTAAAAATGTTTAGTTGTTTTCCAAAATATTCTAAGGAATATTAATTCCAAGATAAGCTTCATAAACAAAGGGTTATTTGGTCAAAATGAGTCAGGGAAAAGCTACTTATTCTACCTTTCTTTTGGAGAGTTACAAAGCACCCAAACATAACAAAGGACTTTATGAAGTCCTGTAATTAAAAAAAAAAAAAAAGACCCAAACTGTTTAACTCATTTTTTCTATCCTAACTTGACCATGAAACCCTGTTTTTTAGCTTACCATCCGTTGGCAACCAAAGACTTATTGTTTTGTGGGATACACTTTGGGAAATGCTGCTTCAGGTAAAAAAGTTTTCTGTCTCATAATATCAAATGTTTTCTGTTTTTTAATTAGTAGCACATTTAAATGAGAAGAGTTAGAATGCCACAGGTATAAAAGCTCTTAATAAATATTGTTTCTGATTACTTTTGCCCTTGTTCTTATTGCTTTGTTAATACATTTGAAAAATCCATTTTCTCATTCCTTTGAAAATATTGATAGCTGAAAACAGATCTTAGATTGGCAAAAGATCCAATGTCATGTTAATAAATTAATTTTTAATAATAATTAATATATTAATAGTGCAATGACCTTAAAAAGCAATGAATCATAGATTAAAGTACATGCATCAAAGAACTACAGAGAATACAGTGTGATTGAATGCCTAACTTTGCATTCTTACTTAACAGCAAGACTTATATAATGCAGATTTGGAGTTAGGAAAAAATATTGCTTCTTTTCCTCTTTCCCTTTTTTAAAAAGAGTAGTCATACTGATCCATTTTCCAGAGTAGCAGGGAACGAATACAATATAATTTCTGAATGTATCTCAAGTCACTGCTCCAAGTAATCTGTGATAGATCTGAGCAGATTCACCTTGAAAGTACTTTCTTCCTCTGGAGGAAGAAAGAAAGTTGTTTTCAGAAGATTTGATGGTATATTTAGAAAATTCAAAGAGAAAACTAGTAGAATTAATGAGAAAAAAGTATTAGAATTAATCAGAGTTCAATAAGGTGGCCTGAAACAAGATTTAGAACAACAATAAAATCAATAATTTCCTAAATACAAAAAATAAGCAATTAAAATATAATATAAAAATAGTATTTACAATAGTAATACAAGTTACAAAATACTTAGAAAGAAAATTAAGAAGTCATGTCCAGAAAATGTATGACGAAAACTGATGTTACCGAAGGGCATGAGAGAAGGCTTGAATCCATGGATAGACATACCCTGATTCTGAATACTGATTCTGAAGAATCAATATTACAAATATGTCAATTCTCCCCAAATTAGTCTAAATTTTACTGTAATTTTGACTTTACAATTTACCAAGTAAAGAAAATATGAGAGATTAGCCAAGGGAAATTTGAAGATGAATAATGAGGGTAGCATTGCGTTACTAGTTAGCAGAAAGAATTATAAAGCTAGAATAATAATTAAAACATTGTGAAACTGTTTTACCTCCTAAAATTGATGGAACACAACAGAAAATCCAGAAATAGCAAAAATAAGGGTGATTTATTATATGCTAAGGATGGGAGTCTAAGCCAATAGATAAAGCTTGGGTTATCAAATGAATTATTTAGGTCCAACTAATATCCATCTGAAAAAGTAAATTTAGATCCCTATTTTTCACCATCTACAAAAGAAATTCCAGATCCATCAAAAATCTAAACTCATAAAAACTTCATATATGTATGAGAACAAAATATAGTAATATTTTTATAGTACTAGAGAGAAAAATGCTTTACTAAATATGACTCAGAACTTGGAAACTGGGCAAAGACTATGAACAAGTATTTCACAGGAAAACAGAAATAAAAATGGTCAATTAACCAATAAGCGCATGAAAGCATTCTTAACCTCACCAATAATTAAATAATACATTCAATAAGTGGTTGTTGAGTACTAAATAAAATGAAAGTAAAAATTTGTACCAGATTGGCAAAGATATTAAAAAAATTAACACTAAAAATAATTAACACTAGTATGGTCAAGAGGGGGCACAAATTAGCACTCTCATATTCTCTCAGAGAAACGTAAATTGTATAATACTTTCCGAGGGTAACTTGCAGTATTTTTCAAAATTAAAAATATGCATGCCCTCTTAGTTATTCTACTCAAGAAATTATCCTAAAAATTAATCATACATCATATACTAGGATCAGTGTATGTTCACTATAGCATTATATAGAAAAAGCCTAAATATCTTTTAATAGGGTATTAAGTTATACCTATGCAATAGGAGACTATTCAACAGAATTCCCTGTAAGATGATGCAGAGCTCTATGTACTGATGTGTACAGATTTCAAAACATACATTTAAGTGAAAAACAAATAGCAAATTGCAATAGAACATGCAGAGAGTGTATCCTGCAATATGGATAAAGTTTGGATGATTACACAATAAAACATTAACAGAGGTTATTTCTGGGAGATGAGGTCAAAGTAGAGGAGGTAGGTAACTGAGGAAGCAGTTTTTATTTTCTATTATGGGTGTTTTAATTATCTTTATTTTTATAAAGTAAAAGCAGGTACTGGTTTTATAAATTAAAAACACAGAAAAGGAAATATTTTTGATGCATGTTTTCCTGAAAAGACAGGTAATGATCATACAATTTAAACGATAGGCATATCTTCATTGCAGACTTATGATTTAAAAATAATTTGCTATCATTTTACTACATTTTCCACTTAACTTCAGTGGCTCAGTTTATTAAGCAACAAAATAGGTATTATATGAATTCCAGAGGAGAAAGTTTTATGCAGTAAGTAATTAGTAATTACATAAAATTATGCATAAAATCCCATATTTCATCAAATAAAAATTGACTCTCCTGTGCATTATTATTAGTAAAGACCAGTCAGAGCAAAGGAGAAGTCACATTTCCAACACAAATATAGAAAATGTTTTCTTAGAATCTTTAACAAAATAATAAACATAAGCATGAAGATCTGAGTGATTACCAGATGCTTATAGCTATAGAAATATAATTATCTCATTGCACTGGTATTTCATGCAATCACTATTACCAAACTACTAAAATGCCCATTTTGTTGTCCTTGAAATAAGATTACCACGAGGATCCTAATTCTTAATTAGTAGGAGACATCTATTTTGGGTTTCTGATCACACCAGGACTACAGTTTAGTAATCAAGCCAATCAGTTCAGGTAAATATCTAAGAATTACTCTTTATCTTGATATTCTTTGGCAATTGAAAGATACTCTCTTTCTCCTTAATAAAATAAAATCCAGATTTTCCCAAGCTAGAAATGGTGTAAGAATTTCTACTTGGAGAGGCACATTTTGAACATACTTTCTCTTATTATCCAAGAACTTCTTTGAGATTTTTCTGCTAACTGCTGTTGCCACCACCTGCTGGTACACTCCTCCTCTAAGTATGCATGATTAGGTATAAAACTTTTTTCTTAATTCCCTGAAGCACAGTAGAAAAATAACTGGAACAGTTAAATATGAACTCACTAAAGCTTTTAATATCAACAGCAATAACAAAATCTAGATATTGATATGAAACTTAATATAATAATCTCATTTATAAAATATGACTTACTGCTTCTAGGGTTCTATGGTAGGCAGAATTCTAAAGATGTCCCCTCCCCAAGATCCCATCCTGTATTTATTCAATCAAATACTAATCTAGGTTCTGATGTTAAAATTGGGAGCCTGTCCTGGATTATCCAAATGGACCTAATATAATTAAGTCCTTAAAAAGCAGAAGAGAAAGGGCATAAGAATCAGTTACCACCAGAAGAGGAAAGCAGAGCAGAGATGAGCAGAAGAGGTTAGAGAGGCTAGAATCATGAGAACTTCACTGGCCACTGTTGGCTTTGAAAATGGGACCCATGAACCAAGTAATGAAAGCTGCCTCTAGGAGCTTCCAGCCAGCTAGGAGATAGGAACTTCAGTCCTTCACTTATAATCACATGAAATCGAATTCTGCCAAAAACCTGAAGGGGCTTGAAAGAGGACTCACCCCCCAGAACCAATAAAAAGGAACATATTCCTGCCAGCACCTTGATTTTGGCCTTCTGAGACTCTAAGCAGAGAAACAGCTGAACCACACTGTGCCTGGACTTCTGACCCACAGAAAGTAAGAAATAATAAGTTTGTGTTGTTTTGAGCCTCTAAATTTGTAGTAATTTGTTATAGTAGCAATAGAAACTCATATATAGTCTTCCAGACTCTAGCTTATCCTAGTTTCTCACCTGCTTCCATATGGTAGATACAATCATCAGAGTTCCTTATCTGCAGCTCTGGCATTTTCCTTCAAGTCAAGAACCAAACTCAAAGAGAAATGCATTATGGAGATAATATTATCAAATACCACTTTCTGTCAGTCTGTTACAGTTATATAATTAGCAAATATTAATTTAAAGATAGACACTGAGCCAGTATTTTATAGTAAAAAGACAGATAAATGTGGTCCCTGTTCTCCAGGGGGCTTACAGTTCAACAATATACAGCCAATACAGCTACTTATATTTTATATGTGTATAGTTAGTAGTATATAATAATCTATGTACTTGTATTTTTCTTACATGATCATTTGAAAATAGCAGACGTCTTATACCTACATATCCAATGTGTGATTCTTCCTTCTTTGCCTGTGTGACTAATTTGAAGAGATCACTTTTAAACATTTATATTTATTTTACTTTTATAATTATTGAATTATGAAAAATTTTCAGTAGTACTTCATATTGATTGACATATAAAAGCTAGAAATTGGGCAGACACTGGTGGGATCTTATTAAGCAAGGAGAAGTCAGCTTAGTTCTGAAAAAAGTAAAGTACATTACATATAAAGTATATAAATTTACCATCCTAATGTACGCTCCATGGAAATAGCTACTGTATAAAATATAGCTGTAAGTTTAAAAAGAAACTTTCTTTGTACAAAGAAAACATCACCACATTATTAAATGGTGAAATAGCTTTTGTCTTTGCTTCATATTACTATGGGACCTTGAGAAAGTCACTTAACCTATTTTGCTTCAGTTTTACATCCACGGAATGTTCTTATCATCTGTCTTATTCCACTGAGAAAAGTTTTAAAAAATATGGTTATTTCCTTTAGATGAAGATGAAATACAGTATATTATTAATCACAATTATGGTGAATTAAACACACATATATTTAAACATGTCTATGAGTTGACTAACTCATAGAAGTTATTTATACATATGTTGTCTACTGGCCTTCCACATTTCAATACAAATTCACTTGTTGAATCCGTCACTTTCTTATATCTGTCAAATAAGCATACTGCTTGTACTAAGTAAATACTTCTAAAGGCGGCTAACGATAAAATAAGAGCAGTGCATAAAACCATGTGCTGTTTCTATCCTTCAGATGCAAGTTCAAAAATATACATAACTTTAATAGACTATAGAAACATGGAGAAAGTCATTGGAAATACAATGGCTGCCATTCCACTGTTTATGTTTCCTTTTTTTCTTAAAAAACGAAAAGAAAATTATAATGTTAATATATCTTTTCTTTTCTTCCTTATAGAAAGGCTTACCTTGCCTCTCTATAGCTAAGGAAATATTACTATCGCTGTTACTAGGGAAACAGTTACTATAATTTTATAACAAGAAGAGAATAAATAAACCAATAGCTTAAGCACCAGCATTAAATCCTGAGAGAATGGAACAATGCCCACCATGACCTGAAGCCAGGCCAGTACTGGTGTGCAGGAACAGACTGGGGAGTATGATGATGTTGATGGTGGTATTAATCATAGTGGTAGGCAGTCAAGGTTATAATCCAATCAGAGATTTTTAGATTGTTTCTGATTCAGCATGTTTTTATAACCAGAAGAGAAATGTTTAGGAATTCTACATATTATCCTAGTTCTTCTGATTAGTTTAGAATGAATGGCAGAAAAACAAGCCAAATCTGAAGAACTGGAGATATAGGTAAGGCTATAGTAAGGGAGCACGTATTGCCAGGACTCAAGGTAAGGTAGCATAGATGCAAGCAAGTCAGAATTACAGATATAAAACTATGAAACAAACAATGGTGTCAAGGAACTCTTGCAGGTGTTATAATTCCTGTTTCAGCTAGAACTGTAGACATAACAGAAGGAAAGGAGAGGTGAAGAAGGGAGAGTAGAGGAGAGGAGGGGAGGGGAGAGGAGGGGAGCGGAGGAGAGAGGAGAGGAGGAGAGGGGAGGGGAGAGGGGGGGAGAGGAGGAGAGGGAAAATATGAATGTGCCACCTTGAGAGTGGGATTAGTTTTGGATACAGCCTTGTCCTGCTGTAGCCTGTCCTGGCAGACAGAGAAGTATGCAGCTTGGCTCAGTTCTTTCTGCTCTTTGAGGAAACGCAGAGTGAAAGAAGAGAACACACATCAGCAACTGGCCACCTCTAGAAACTGTGCCACAACCTGGATCCAAAGAGATTACTGTGCCTTCTCAGTGACGCTAATTCAACCTTTTCAGAAAGAATTCCTCCAAGGTATAAAAGCTTTATGACTAAGGATGATGCACTTTTCTCTATTTGTTCTTTCTCTTTTTATCTTTGTTCTTCAAAATCCACCTTTCTGAGTAAGTTTCAACATGGTTTGGGGATTCAGTTTTCATTAATGTGAATAGAGACATCTGTGTGTTATGTAATTTAAAAGTTATTGAAATGTCATTCTGCTAAATAATTATATTTTAGCAAGTAACACATCTTTTGGCTTTATAAAAATGGCAACTCTTCAAAGGTACACTGGATATATGTAGAAGAAAGGAGAATATATATTCATCATGGGGTGATTTTGGAGATATAGGAAGACTATCTCTCTAAACTTCTCTTTCCACTTCTTGATGCCTGAAATCTCACCATTACACATTCACTATTTTGGCTTAAGAATTTCCAATTCTGAAGTTACAAATACTTGAAGAGAGTACTTAAGCATTTCCAACTATTCTATATCTTAATGGAAATGAGTTAATCAACTATTTCCTGAAAAAAGAAAAGGGTGAAAGAATCTGAAAACACTTAAGGGGATCAGGTATAGAAAGGAAGGGAGCCTCATTCGAAGAGAACAGAAAGTGAAGAGTACTGGAGAACATTCTCTTGCTTCACAATTTTGAGTGGGACTTGCTCAAAATCATTTACTATTTCCCTTCCTTCCTTCTTTCTCCCCATCATCCTCTTTCTATTGCTTTCTTCAGTTTCCTCATATAAAAAATGAAAATTAGGGATCATAATCCCTACTTCAAAGAGCAACTATGGAGTTTTAAAAAATTAATAAATTACAAAGAGCTTTGCAGTACCCAGAACACAGCTGGCATTTCAATACATGCCTATTATTTCTTCTACTTCTCCTGTCTCTTTTTCATTAGTCTTAAGAGATAAAGCACTTTGTCTTCCAATGAATATGGTAGTCAACCAATATTAAGAAGATAATATATTACCATTACTCCTGAACTTTTTTTAGCCCTAAGTGCCTTTTTAAGCCCAGAATCTTTCAACCTGCCATTTAGACCATCCTCACAACCTGCTACTTAGTTATACTGGCCACATTTCAAGTGCTCCATGGCCACCTGTGACTAGGGCCACCATGTTGTATTGGACAGTGCAGATATACTGTTCATCACATTTATGATTTTATTTTTAAAACACAGGTAATTTCATTTATGTAAAATAATTTTTATTTTCATTATATTTTAGAAAAAAACTTTCCAAATGAAATAAGTCAAATGAACACATATTTCTTAACTGGTCTTTGTATTTTAAGAAATTAACTTTAGCATATTTTAGTAGAACTTTATCAAATTAGCATATCCAGTAAGATATTTTCACAACTGACTGGTTAAATAAAGAGGAACTCAGTCTGGCTCAACTCATACTTTCTATGAGCTCTCATCCACCTAAAGCTTCAAGTAAAAAGCAATGAATTCCTCACATACCGGATCAAAAACAAAAACAAAATCACTCTCTGCACTACAAGCTACAGAAATTACATTCTTATGTTAGTGCCGAACTTTAATGCTTAAGAAAAGTACACCAGATTCCACTTTCCCAATATTTCAATCCCAAGCATATTTTAGGTTAGATTAGAATCTATTGCCTCTCTCACTCATAGTATACACAGCACACAAATTCAGACCCTATACAGTTGACTTTAAATTAAAAAGTCTTTTGGCTTTGTGGATAGAAAGATGAGTAGGTTAGTATCCTCTGTGATACACTTTTATACCACTGGTACTGTTTGTCAAGGCAAGCTTCATAATTTTGAAAAATTATTACTTTATTTGTTAGGGCCTGTCTTTCCCACTGGAACATATACCATTTGAGGAGGACCCCAGTTAGCACATACCATGTTGTTTGTCACTTAGTAGAAGTTCAATAAATATTTACTGAATAATAATATGCTGTTATAATATTAAAATGTTATAAGGTAGTGAATAATGGAGTGTCAGTTAAAAAAACACTTCATCTTAGAATAATAAAAAGGATTTGCCCACTTACAGCAGCATCCAAGAGGAAACATGGATTCTCCTTAGGGTTTGTTCTTCATTGTACAAAGTTTGAAATACCAAATACCTTTCACAGCCCAAGGAGACAATGAGCCAATAGTCCTAACTTTTAACATACACTGGAAAAATGAGCTATCCTTACTCCTTGTATCATTACTCCTGGTTATATTGCTTAGTTAGAGCTTTGTTAAATTTCCACCAAATAACTGCAACTGTCCCTTTGAAATTCTTCCTAGCAGGTCACAGGAACAGGACTCAATTGAATAGAAAAGCATCTAGCAGTTCCCTATGCCTTTTTAGAGTATAGGGAATTTCATTAGGAAGGATGGATTCAGGATTATAAGAGTTGGTCAGCAATTTAACTTCTCTATGTTAACTGACCTGTGAATGCAGCAGATACCACTTAGAACTTGACATACTAGACCAGTGGTTTTAAACCATTCGAAAATCTCACCTGCATTTCAGTAAAAAATTATTTATAACTGATACACATATTCTACTGTACTTTTGTAATACATAAAACATATAGAAATATTTTAAAAGATTAAAAGGTTAAAATTCAATAAATATTTGTAAATAATTATTTTTAATGATAAAATAAGACATGTTCTCATAAAAAAGTTTGCAGTAAAGTATCTAATAACTTTTGAAAATATCAGTGTAATGCTACGTGGCAGTATTGGACTGTGGTTTGCTTATCAAATCTGCTTGCTCTTTTTCCTCGGTACTCTCTAGATTACATTTCCCAACTTCCCGTTTTCCAGAATCCACCTTGGAATATAAGCAGAAGTGACTCTGGTCAACAGAATACAAGCAGACTGACTTTATAATTTCTAATTCTTGTCAGTAAAAACTTCCCATGTGCTGGCTGAACAGAGAGGGCTCTAAAGTCCTAGAAGAGAGTAAAACCACAAGAAGAAAAAAGCCTCGAACCATGGATGACCGCAGGAAAGGCCACCTGTCTACTGGGAATACCTGCATTGGACTGATTTAATTAATAAATAAACTTCTGATTGAGTTTTCAAAGTTTTGTATATATTATAGCAGCTAGCATTATGCTAGGTAAAAAATAAAACAATTTGAAGGTCTGCTTCCAAATTCAGTTTTCTTATACTTAGTTTTAATGATGTCATAGCTGAAAGACAACCTTCACAAAGACACATCATAGGCCATATAAAATATAAATCCAGGGTAAGGTTCACTGTTAATAATAGATGTAAATCCATATTTTATTAATCTTGACAACTTAGAATTTCTTGGTGAACTTCTTTTCAGATATTTGAGTGTTACTCTATTTTCTTCATCAGGAGTTGATTAAGAGCTTAACTAAGGGAAGAAGTTGCAATCACAGTATTACAAACAATCTGTGGTTTCATTGCAGGAATCTTTTTAAGTCACTTGCTCATTTTCTGATTGTTAGTTAAAAGTAACACCTCCAGAAAACCATGAGACATCCACACCAACTGAGAATACCACGGTGAAGTCATATATTAAATGTTTGTTAGGATTATTCTTTTTTGTTTTTTTAGATTAAATAAAAAATAAGTGCTACCACTTTTTCCATCCCCCAGGGAACTGAATCATGTAACCTCATGGAGTACATGGGCCTGTTATTAAAGATCACTATATTTGATACTATATTAGACACTGAGAAGGATATATTAAATAAGAAAAACAGTCTAGCCAGAAGATAGGCAAATTAATATTATATAAATGATTACAGTTACTAAATGTTACAGTAAGAATAAATTGAAAGTACTGTGTGAGCTTATAAATTATTACATTTAAGTTTTAACCATTATGATGCCACTGAATAGTTATGAAGACAACAACAAAGAGGCTTTGTTTTCTACTATACAGCATATAGGAGGAGAGTAATGACATGGCCAGGAACAAGATTGCATTTCTCAAATCTGCCAACATCAAAATGTTTTTGAAGATAAAAATCTATAACTCATCATACTTGAAAACCAAATCAGTATTATTACAGAATCTCAGTGTATAGTCAACAGATCTATAATTATGTAATATAAATCTTGTCAAAGAAAGACATATGGGATATTTATGCCAAAACTGTAAAGACATAAAATTGATTATTGAGAAATAGTGACCATTCTCTTTTTGAATTCTTCTATGCTCTTAGCTTCTGTGACACTATCCTTTCATAGTTTGGTCCTTTCTTCATGATCATTCCTTCTTGGTCTTCTTCTTGGATTTCTCTTCCTCTGCTCAATTCCAAAATGCTAATCTTCCACAGGGTACTTTCTTGGCCCAATATTCTTTTATCTGTAGTGATCTTCTTTGGCAATTTCAGCCACATTTGTGGTTTTAAGTATAACATTATAACTCTCAGATTTATGTCCCTGGTTCTGACACTAGCTTCAGAAGTGTTTTTTTTAAATATGTTCTAGACGTTTCCACTTAGAAATTTCCACAGACATCACAAATACAAAATGTCCTAAATCAAGGACTCATCCCTTTCCCTCTTCCCCCAACCTACTTCTCTTTTACTTCCAATGTCCATTAATGGCACTACCATCCACCCAGTGAGGCAAGTCAGAAATATGGGATTCATCTTTGAATCTTCTCTCCTTTACCTCCTCATAGCCAACCAGTCACTAAGTCAGGTGACTGACTACTAGTATTGTTCTTTAAAAATTTTCTGAATCTCTTACCCCATCTCTGTCTCTATTACAACTGACTTAGTTCAGGATCTTATCTGTCTGAATTATTGTATAGTCTGCTAATTCATCCTAAAATGCTCTTTCCCTGATGTGGACTTAAGTTTTCCTCTTTATTGTAGTCCTACTAGAATATAAGTCCCAAGAGGAAAACAATCTCTGTCTTCTCATGTTTTCTTTAGGATAGTTCCTGGCATATGGTAGATGCTCAAAAAATATTTGTCACATAAACAAGTAGCATCCCAAATTGTATGCAAAAATGACCATATCAATCCTTTACTGAAAACTTTCTAAAACATCCTATCACCTAGAAATATGATCTACAGGGCTCTCCTTGACCTAATCCCTATTTACCTATCAGCCACAATCTCTAGCCACGCAGTCCAATATTTTATGTTAAAAGTATGCAACTGCTTATCATTCCTGTACATATTATGCCTCTATGCCTTGTTCATTATAGTCTCTATCTGGAATACCTTTCTAATTGGCTTTTACCTAATTAGCAGTCACCCTAGTCATTGAGACAATACCTCACATGAGGTATCATCCTCAGAAATTCACTCCTGGAATTCTAGGTTGGGTCAAGTAACCTTCTTCTGAGCATCCAGTATACCTTCTGTGTAATCCTAGTTTAACCACTGGCATATGGCCTTGAAGCAATCTGTATAAGTATCTGTCACCCACTAGATTGTAAGCAACTTGGGTAATAAATGATTTTTTACTCATCTTTGTTCTCTATGTGTCGGGCACATAGTAAGTACTCAATATTTATCAGACGAGATCGGGCGTGTTCAGGGTGATATGGCCGTAGACAGTACTCAATATTTATCAAAAAACCCCTGAATGAATGGAATTAATTATTTAGTTTAACATCACATGATCTCTAACTTGTAGTCTTATTAATGTCTATTTTCAGTTCCTAATTTCTAAAAAATTAATAGACTATATTTTTAGAGCAATTTTAGATTTATAGATGTTTGTTAAGTTTTAAGGAGAAAAATGGAATAAATAAAATTCTGTTAGAGAAGTATAAAAAATCCTCAATTTCAAAAGGCTAACATCTATCATATTAGCAAAACATAGTTATGTATAAATATTAGCCATTTTCAAAATCATTTAAATATGATCTGTATGTTCATTGTCCATAAATTAAACTTCTATTTCTACATTAAAATGCAAAATAACATTTTAAAACACCAAATGAAAAATTTCTATAACAAAAATCACATTAAATATAGTTGAGTTATAATAAGAATATATGGAACGTCATCAAATAACTATTCCAATACAATATTTTTACATAAGGTTCAATTTCCAGAATCACTTTTATGGTTTGTAAAATCAAAAGTAGCCGGGTCCAAGACTTAATGCAACCTTAATTTCTTTTGTGCTATAGATTTATGTCCTGACTTCTGTGCACAAGAATCCTACTATTCAAACATAAATTAGACTTAATCTAGTTGCCTATAATTTATTTTGCTATAACAGAAACACCATATTACATGCTTTGTTTGTTAAGTAGAAGATACGCTATTATTTCCAAGATACCAAGGATTTAATGTTTAATTATCAACACCCATTTGAAAAAAAAGACATTGCTTTGACTCACAAATTTCTTAATTGCTAACAGTGGCTTTTCTGAGTAGGAGTGTTGTATCTAATTTATTTTTTCAGATGTGAATTAGAAACTGAATTTTAAAGTAGCAAAGCTCTGAGTATCTTCACTGTCAGCAGGAAATTCCTCCATCCCTGCTGCTGGAGAATGTTGCTGCTTGAAGTTTTAACAGGAAAATAAAAACTTCAGTGAGAAAATTGATACTGCTGGTAAATGTTGCTTACAAACTGAAACGGAAGTTAGGTTGTCAGCAATACAAGAACTGTATTAGTCACACAAAATATGAGGCGTTATCTTCGTGGCAACTTGCTGGGAATGAAAATTAATTTGGCTGGTTCCAACTTGAGGAACCTAAAGAAAAAGAAATATTCTACGTATCATAGTACCTTTACAAAGGATCAGCAGCTGGTAATCAGGGGTACCAAGCTTAACTCCTCCCTGAGGAGGAACGACATTACATACACTTCAAAAACAGTGGCCAAGGTTCACTTTGAAGCAGGCTCATTGATCACTGAAAAAAAGTCATTGTTATGTTTTCAGAAAAGTCAACTAATTTAAAATGCCCCTTTCCCTTTGGAACGTGTCATCATCTACACATTACTGCAATAAAATGAGTAAGAGAAAAGAACATAATATTGTAATGGCAACTCAAATATGAAGTCAAATGTAACATAAAAATTCCTACCCGTCTGGCTGAGCTGAGAAGCGCTGCGACTTTTCCGTGAGAGCCCAACAATAGCTACCATTTTGGCCCCGATGCTAGAACGCCGCTTTTTGCCACTGGTGCCCAAGGCGCCCACTGCCGTGTCAGACTGGCTGCCATCATTCTTCTCCAGCGAGCACATGTCTCCACTGATGCTGGTGCTTTTGGTCATGTTCTTCCCTGACATGCCTGCTTGTCTGCTTTGCATTTTGGATGTAAAGACACTGTCAGCCGATGGGTCATTGAAAGTGAGGATAAGAGTAAAAAGGAAAAGACAGAAAAGGCATTTTAGACGGAACATCTGGAATATAACTGAATTATATCAGCTATGGAACACAATTAGGGTAAAAATTTCCAAATACCCTGAATGTGCTTACTATCCAGGGCCAACCGTAACGCAACTCTGCAAAATCAGACTTAAGATTTTATTTCTGCTATCAAAGAAGGCACCAGTTTGCATGGTAACAGGAAAAAAATGCATAAAAAAATCAGTGGACTCGTTTAAGAGAATATGCTGTCTGGCAAGTGCAAATATGCTCTTAGGTAGCTATACAACATAAAGGAGAAGTTTATGACAGAGAGAGAGATTAGAGTATGCTTCTATAATACCCTTAACTGATAATTTTCAAGTTTGTTTGATTATAATGTTCTTCAACAAGCAACAACAGAATAAAACAGAGAGTTTTAGAGGCAAAGAGACACAGGCTTGAATCTCAGCTTTGCTGCTACTTAACTGACTTTAGAGGAATTATTTGCTCTACTTTGAGCCTTAGGTTTCTCTTTTATAAAACCAGAATACTTTATTTTCCTTTTTTATTCTAAAGACTACAGATAATGTGTCTAAAGTAAAAATTTAATAAGGAGAAATTATAACCATTATTAGTAGGGGACATAGACAACAGATAAAATAAAGTTAAAGCCCTTCTACATGTATTATAAAAATACTTAACAGCATCAATAGAAATGATATTTGGAATTATAAATTAAAAAGCATTTGAGATTTTTTTTTTACCATTTAAAATCAGAATCGATTTGGTATTTTAAAGGCATCTGAGCACTTTCCACAAAGGTCTTGTATACTTATCCTTTTGTTTATGAACTTTTAGTATCTCTAGACAATTTCAGAGCTTTTGAGTTATGTTTTTCAACATGACTTTAGCTGCTGCCAGAATAAAGGAGTCATTAAATGGTAAAATAAACGGAGTACTCAACATTTAAAGAAGCCTCAGAGATAATAAAGAGAAGAGTTTGCGTTGTTTTACTATAAGAGCTCTATGAGGTGGTAAGTGGTATTCAAAGGGGAAAAATAAATAAATGTATATAAGAAAATATATGACTCTTGGGTATATGTGTGTGAGTGCATACACATACGTGCATACATACATGCATTTATGTATGCAAACACACACACAATCAGCTCACAAGTTTCTCTCTTGATGCTGCTTCCTGTTTCCATCTCCCTTTTTGTTAGTGTACGTTGTAGCGATGCTTCCAAGTGTGGATACTACCGGTGAGAACTGCCTCTTATGAGGGCTGTGGGGCAGGGGGATTCCCTCCCCAGAATCCTACACCACCTGGTGGTATCTGGCTGTACTAAGCAGGGCTTTAAGCACCCAGCTAGGTTGCTTTGTCTTAAGTTTATTCTTTTCATCAGGGAGTGATTATATAGAACAAAAGCTCTGAGCACCATATTCTCTAAGAGGATTTAGGGAGCTATCGCTAGAGGAAGTCAGTAGTCCTGGGAAGATATGTAACTTCAA